>CM051275.1:21992248-22162248 GCA_027921565.1 Artemia sinica
TGCATACATCATAGCAGTACCGTCAGTGTGACGTCATTTCACTTTTAAAACCATTTCAAATTGTATAAGTATCATAGCAGCGAATAAAAGTGACATCATTTCTTACATAAAACGTCATAGCTGGCCAACAGTAATGATATCATTTTCGAAATATAAGTTGCGATTCCCCATGCTACATCATTTATTTAGAAAAAGAGCACCCAAAATGATTGAAAACGAAGAAAATGAAGAAACAATTTTTCACCAAAGAGCAATGAAGGTTGACTTCGACGATCTTTTTAAACGATCTTGATTCAATGCTGGCAGAAAACGATAGCATAAATACACATTATCCTTTTAATGAAGAGGTCGAGAAGGACATTGACGATTTAATAAGTGGTGCATGCACGGAACTTCCTGGTGTAATAAACTCTAGCCCAGAGAAATCTGAAAATCTGGGCATAACTTCAGAGTTGCTTAGCGCTGATGTTAATGTAAGAAAAAATGATAGTGCAAGTCCACTTCATGAAGCTGTTCTAAGAGGATGCTTAAAACGTTTGAAATCATTGCTTAATTTTGATGCCAGAGTTAACAATACAGATAAAGATGGGAGAACAGCACTTCATTATGCTTGTTCGAAAGGGCATATAGAAGCTGTTAAATTGCTTTTGGAGCATGGCGCTGATGTTAATATAAGAAAAAATGATGGTGCAAGTCCACTTCATGAAGCTGCTCTAAGAGGATGCTTAAAAAGTGTGAAATTATTGTTAAATTATGATGCTAGAGTTAACAATACAGACAAAGATGGGAGAACAGCACTTCATTATGCTTGTTCGAAAGGGCATATAGAAGCTGTCAAATTGCTTCTGGAGTATGGATCTGACATAAATGTTATTTGTAAAAATGGCTGTACAGCTCTTGATGACAATGCTACTTGGCTAAGGTCACTTAGCTTATCTGATCATTATGAATTTAATCGTGTTAATTTCGAGGTTTTCTATGAATATGATCGTAGATCGGGGGAACTAACTGCTAGACATATTATCTACCACATAATTAAAATGGAAGTGGCAAATTTATTTGTATGTCGAGAAAATGTACAACAGAAAAATTTAATCAGGTACTATATTGATTTTACTGATGCCGACGAAAGAGATTTTCAGTTTCAATGTGTGAGAGAGCTAGAAAGCATGAAAGAGGAAGAAAATCGGTGATTTCAATGTATCATTTTATGACATTTTGGTAAAAGGAGAAAGCTCGTTAGCAGCATACAGGAGGAATAAAAATCTAATGGAGTTTTTAAAAACAGCAAATTGTGAAACGGAGTTTCCACTATATTCTGGCATACTAAAAAAGTCATTTCAGAAAGGCTTCAGAGCTGCTTAGAGATGCTATTCCTATCAATTTAGATCTAAAAGACAAAATCTCAGTAAAAAACAAATGTGACTGACTTTAAGGTCCAAAATTCAGCACCGGCAGTGCTTCTTGCAGAGAGGCTAGACGACACTAATGGATCTTCTACTGTCTGCTCAGTGTATCAGAAAGACAAAATCAAGCTTAAATCAGCGACATCTACCACAGAAGAGATATATGATGAAATAAGAAAAAACATTAGACCATCAAAATAAAAATACTACAAACCTACTATTTGCTAAAAGACTGTTCTAAATTGGGTATGATATTAAAACCAGTGTTGTCTGATAAAAAAGTGGCAGAAAAGTGTCGTGAAAAGATAAAGACTCCCATTAAACCATTTGATTTTAGCACGCCTTCACCAGATGCTTATGCACGCCCAAGGAGACTTGGGACAAACATAGCTATGTTGAGATCTAACCCCAAAAACTTGTGAAAGCGAAAATACAGTAAATTTTGATTCAAGTTTGTAGAATAAGTCTGCTTCTTAGAAGACCACATTTTGAACCCAAATGAAAAAATATATAATGAACAAGCATCAATTGCCTCAGTCATTGAGAAGTCATATAGTCAACTGAGAGATCTTCTTCACAGCAGAGCTATAGCTGAAGATCTACTAAAGAAGTTAAAAAGTTAACCTAAAGTTGTTTGGGATTAAATCTCTTCCGGCAAAAGATATATGCTCTGAGATATGGGAAATGATTTACCAGTGATTATTGTAAACAGTGCTGAAATGTGATCGAAATCTTACGCATTATCATTCACAGCTGGTGGGAGAGAAATAGTGTCAAGGGATCAAATCATATGATCAGTATCACAAGCCTCTTCTAGAGCGATAAACGTAAAATAAAGTTATGAGACTTGGGTATAAAGTAATGTGTTGCAAAACACTCAAACAGTCCATATATTTTTCACTGAAGATGTGGTTATGATTAATATGAAGATCACTTGTTGCTCAAGTTCTGTACTGAATTGAAGAGTTAACAGTCATGGCTAATTGGATAAAAAGCCAAGAGAGATAGTACGAGTGAGAGGCAAAGCCGGAATAAGCCTTTTTCAGAATTTTATAGTGGCAAAGTGGTTCAGCCAGGCGAATTGTTCGACACATATAGTCAGATGATTTTAATTGGACATGACAGTGGGAGTCACGATAACTTATTTGTAATTAAATGAAGTGAAAACATTTAATAACAGGTAAAAACTTTTCATCAAGATAGTTTTTTTTCTCATTGTTGTAATTAAAAACTTTTGCCGGTATTGAATAATTTTCTTCTATTTTAATTATAAGCTGAAAGACAGTGTGTGGTCTAAGAGTATTGTCTAAGAAATTGTCTACTTATTTATTGTACGTTATGATTTTCTGTACGCATTTTTGTTAAAACAACAGGCGTTTGTGCACAGCGCAATATTCTTTAATGAATAAACCACAAATTATCTTCTACCTCAATCAAGATTAATGAAATCAGATATAGGATTAGAATAAGTTAGAGAGTTTTTTTACCTTCCAAGAAGTTCAGGTTTTGCTCTTCCAATTAACAATGATATCAGATCACTATCGATTTGAACATGAACATGCTTCTTATTGGGGCAACACTTAAAACCAGCATACAAAACGGGCTTATAGCCCTTTTCCTCACTTGGATTAACTTCGCCCATAAGCAAACTATAAGCACGGTTAACCTCAATCGGCATTCTGGACAGAACCTAAAAAATAAATATACACATGTACATAAAGGAAACTTAATAAGAAGTAGTTTTGCTACAAAGCAAAGTAACAGAACAGATTATACACATGTACAGAATTGTCATGCGCCGTAAAAAGGGAAAAATATTCTACAAGTAATTTATTCGCAAAAATAGCAGTGAGTTCTTAAAGGCACTTATTCGTCATATTGATTTAGTTCATGGGTTGATGGCTTGTGTTGTGGTATCTAAAAACGAAAAGCAAAATCCTGATTGATTGCAAATAGAGAACATTTAAATTCAAAATGTTGCCTTTTAGTTGTAAATTAATAAAAAAAAAACTTTCCGAAAAATAAGTTTTTCAAAGAAAAGTAAAGGCCACTTTAAACTTAAGCTCAGAAGATACAAATACCTGTTAAATTCAAAGTCAAAACCACCAGAAATTACTATTAAAGAATAAATGAAACCCCAAAACGAACAGAAATTAAATAAAACAATCATAGCAAAAAAACATACAACAAGTAATAATATAAATGAATAAATAGATCATAAAGCGAGTAATGCTTAGATTCAATATGAAAACCAAGCTTAAAACGAAAACAAATATTTTACTATTAAAGTATAAATGAAACTTAAAATGAACAGAAATTAAATAAACAATCAATGCGAACAAACATACAATATATATATAATGTAAATGGATAAATAAATCTTAAAACGAGTGAAACTTAAATTGAATATGCAAATCAAGTTTGAATCGAATAAAAATAACTACAAACTAGAGTTTGGGTATTGTTCACTGCAGAAGCCTAAAACCTACTGCGTCATTGGTGCTTTACTGAAAACAATTCTTTGGAATATTTTCACTTTTGTAACTTTAGAAATCAAAAATTAATTAAGATTTTAGGGAATAAATATCAGCATATGTATATTAAATTGACAATGCACATTTTTTTCAGTAAACTCATTTGAATTTTTTTCAGTAAAGTACAAATTATACTACTACTACTACTACTAGCAACTCACCGCAGCACCAAGCCGCCTGAGCCAACACAGCTACGCACGCTCCTCCTCCATCCAAATCTATTCAAAGCCTCCCTTTTTACACCCGCCCACGAAGTTCCCATTTCCTTTAAATCTTTCTTTATGACGTCCTCCCACCCCCAGACGGGGACGACCTGCTTTCCGTTTAGCCCTAGATGATTGGCCGAAAAGAACAATCTTCGGCAATCTGTCATCCTTCATCCGCACAACGTGCCCTAGCCACCTCAACCTTTCTTTCATTATAGCCCTAGAGAGCGGTATTGAACCACATTTTTCGTATAGCCTATTGTTTAAAATACGGTCAGTCACCCGGGTACCCAGAACAATCCTTAAGCAATTTCTCTGGAAAACATCTAGCAAATCTTCATCCGCTTTTCGGAGTGTCCATGCTCAGAGCCATATTTGACCACTGTCATCACTGTAGCTTCTAATATTCTAATCTTGGTTTGCAGACTTATCTTCCTATTCTTCCAGACTTTTTTTAACTGTGAAAAAACACCCTGAGCCTTGGCTATTCTATTTTTAACATCTTCACTGCTCCCACCATCCTTACTAATAATACTACCAAGGTAAGTGAAGCTGCCCACCTGATCAATCTTTTCATTACCCAACGTCACCTTTTCATCTTGACTTATTCCTAGCCTTAGTGACTTAGTCTTCCTAACATTAATTTTCAAACCAATTCTAGCACCCTGAACTCGCAAAACCTCTAAAACTTCATTCATTTTGCTCACACTTTCATCTAGGATGCTTAAATCATTAGCATAATCCAAGTCAGGAGACTTTTTTCCTCCCATTTGATTCCGTGGTCTCCCATTGCCTTTCCTGTGCTCCTTAAAACAAAGTCCATCAAAATAATCCATATAAAGGGGGATAGAACACAACCCTGCTTAACTCCTGATCAAACAGTTCGTGGTAACGAACTGTAAGTAAGGAGCGACCCGGCTCAATGGTAACCGAAACTCTAAAAACGGAATTTTGATACAAATAGATACATCAAAAGAATCAGATTTTAATTCTGATTTCAAATATATAAGTTTCATCAAGTTTAATCTTACCCATCAAAAGTTACGCGCCTGAGAAAATTTGGCTGATTTTCGAAAAAAGGGGAAAGACCCCCTAAAAGTTATAGAACCTTAATGAAATTCACACCATTATATTCAGCGTATCAGAGAACCCTACTGTAGAGGTTTCAAGCTCCTATCTACAAAAATGTGGAATTTTGCATTTTTTGCCAGAAGAAAGATCACGGGTGCGTGTTTATTTGTTTGTTTGTTTGTTTTTTTTTTCCCCAGGGGTAATCGTATTGACCCAGTGGTCCTAGAATTTCGTGAGAGGACTCATTGGAACGGAAATTAAAAGTTCTTGTGCCCTTTTTAAGTGACCAAAAAAAAATGGAGGGCAACTAGGCCCCCTCCCACGCTCATTTTTTTCTCAAAGTCACCCAATAAAATTTTTGAGATAGCCATTTTGTTCAGCATAGTCGAAAATTTAATAAATATGTCTTTTACGATGACTTAATCCCCCACAGTTCCAGGGGAAGGGCTGCAAGTTATGAACTTTGCCCATTGCTTACATATTGTATTGGTTATTGGAAAGCATACAGACATTTTCAGGAAGAATTTTTTTCTGGTGGGGGAGGGGGGGGGCTGGAGGAGGGGGTTACTCGGGAGAATCTTTCCGTGGAGGATGTTTCTTTGGGGTAAGGGACATTTCTATGAAGGGGGCGCCGTATTTCCAAGCATTATTTAAAAAACGATCAGAAATTAAATTAAAAAAAAACAAGTTTTTTCAACTGAAAATAAGAAGCAACATTAGAACTTAAAATGAACAGAAAATTTATTACGTATATGAGGGGGTTCTCCCCCAAGTCAATACGTCGCTCTTTACGCTACAGTTTTTTTTTTAGTGCTTTCAAAAGAGCTATCTATTCTAATTAAACGGCTTTGTGATTCAGGGGTTTGTGAATTAAAATTTTTTTTAACTTTTGACGTAAAGAGCGTGGTATTGAATAAGGGGAGAACCCCATCATATACGTAATAACATATACGTAATAAAAAAAAACAATAAAAAAAACAAGCGATACTGCTCAATAGTAATCGAAACTTTTAAAAACGGAACTTTGATGTCAATAAATGTATCAAAAAGATGGGCTTATAATGCTGATTCTAAATATATGAAATTTTATTAAGTTTAGTATTACTCATCAAAGGCTACAAGCCTGAGAAAATTTACCTGATTTTCTAAAGAGGGGGGAAACATCCCCTAAAAGTGAAATAATTTTAATAAAAATCACACCGTCAGATTCAGCGTATCAGAAAACCCTACAACATAGGTTTCAAGCTCATATCTGCAAAAATCTGCAACTTTGTATTTTTTGCCAGACGAAAAATATACGAATATAGAAGTTCGTTACGTAAGTTAATTTGTAAATTATGTCAGAACCAAATTTAGAGACAGCCATTTTGCAAAAGAAAAGTAAAATTTTTATGCAAATTTTGTTTACTTATTCAATGACGGCGAGCCAAAACAAAAGCTGCATTAACTAAAAAACGATCAGAAATTAAATAAAAAAACAAGTTTTTTAAACTGAAAGTAAGGAGCGACATTAAAACTTAAAACGAACAGAAATTATTCCGTATATGAAAGAGGCTGTCCCCTCCTCAACGCCTCTTTACGCTAAAGTTTGACTCTGTCTCACAACTTTATTTTTTAAAACAATAAAAAAACTTTAGCGTAAAGAGCGAAGCGTTGAGGAGAAGACAGCCCCTTTCCTATACGGAATAATTTCTGTTCGTTAAAGTTTTAATGTCGCTCCTTACTTTCAGTTTAAAAAACTTGTTTTTTTTATTTAATTTCTGATCGTTTTTTAGTTAATGCAGCTTTTATTTGCATATAAAAATTTTACTTTTCTTTTGCTAAATGGATGTCTTTACAAATTAACTTACGTAACTAACTTCTATATTTGTATATTTTTCTTCTGGCAAAAAAATACAAAGTTGCAGATTTTTGCAGATATGAGCTTGAAACCTATGTAATAGGGTTTTCTGATACGCTGAATTCTGACGATGTGATTTTCATTAAAATTCTTTTCACTTGTAGGGGATGTTTCCCCCCTCTTTAAAAAATCGAGTAAATTTTCTCAGGCCTGTAGCCTTTGATGAGTAATACTAAACTTAATAAAATTTATATATTAGGATCAGCATTATAAACACATTCTTTTGATACATTTATTGACATCAAAATTCCGTTTTTTAAAAGTTTCGATTACTATTGAGCCGTATCGCTTGTTTTTTTATGTTTTTTTATTACGTATATGTTATTACGTATATGAAGGGGCTCTCCCCTTAGTCAATACCACGCTCTTTACGTTAAAAGTTAAAAAAAAATTTTGATTCACAAACCCCTGAATCACAAAGGCCGTTTAATTAGAATAGATAGCTCTTTTGAAAGCACTAAAAAAAAACTGTAGCGTAACTAGCGTAAAGAGCGAGGTATTGACTTGGGGGAGAACCCCCTCACATACGTTATAATTTCTGTTCGTTTTAAGTTCTAATATTCCTTCTTACATTTCAGTTGAAAAAACTTGTTTTTTTTTATTTAATTTCTGATCGTCTAATGATCGATTTAATTTCTAATGCTTGGAAATCCGGCACCCCCTTCATAGGAATGTCTCTTACCCCAAAGAAACATCCTCCACGGAAATATTCTCCAGAGTACCCCCTCCTCTAGCCCCCCCCCCCCCCCCAGAAAAAATCCTTCCTGAAAATGGTTGTATATTCCCAATAACCAATAAATAATGCTGGCATGTCCGGCGCCCCCTTCATGGCAATTTCCCTTCCCCCATGAAAACTTCCGTCATGAACAGATCCTCCAACATAACCACCGACCCACCCTTCCCTCCCACTACCAGAAAAAAACCTCCTGAAAACTTCTGTATACTTCCCAATAAACCAATACTATACGTTAACATTGGGTAAAGTTCATAACTTTTAGCCCTCCCTCTGGGAACTTCGGGGGATTAAGTCACCCTAAAAGACATATTTATCATATTTTGACCATGCTGAACAAAATGGCTATCTCAAAATTTTGATCGGGTGACTTTGGGAAAAAAAATAAGCGTGGGAGGGGCCTAGTTGCCCTCCATTTTTTTTGGTCACTTAAAAAGGGAACTAGAACTTTTAATTTCCGTTCCAATGAGCCCTCCCACGATATTCTAGGACCACTGGGTCGATACGATCACCCCTGGGAAAAAAAAAACAAACAAATAAACACGCATCCGTGATCTTTCTTCTGGCAAAAAATGTAAAATTCCACATTTTTGTAGATAGGAGCTTGAAAACTCTACAGTAGGGTCCTCTGATACGCTGAATATGATGGTGTGATTTTCATTAAGGTTCTATAACTTTTAGGGGTCTTTCCCCCTTTTTTTGAAAATCAGCCAAATTTTCTCAGGCGCGTAACTTTTGATGGGTAGCACTAAACTTGATGAAAGTTATATATTTGAAATCAGCATTGAAATCTGATTCTTTTGATATATCTATTGGTATCAAAAACCCGTTTTCTAGAGTTTCGGTTACCATTGAGCCGGGTCGCTCCTTACTCCTCCTTGCTGAAAAACCATGTTGTGACCAAGATGGGCCCAGGATTGCACAAAGCCTCCATTCATGGAGGTCCCAGGGACTTCTTGCTGTCCGGTTCTAAGCCGGCTTAAGCACTTCGGTGTAGACTTGAGAAGGTATGTGATCCCCGTCCTGCACTGGTTTCCGGGATCATTACTTTTCCTGAGGCGAAAATAATTTCAATGATTTAAAGAACATGAAAATTAGAACTTGGAATGTTACGACACTAAAAAATGACTATCGTATCGACATTTTGACTGACGAATTCAGACGATTCGAACTGGATTTATTAGGAGTTTCAGAAACTCATATCCCAGGGGTAGGAAGCATGAAATTAGGTGATATAGAATTTGTTTTACTCAGGCAGGAAGGATGGGGTACATAGACAGGGAGTAGGGCTGATGATGAATAAGGAAGCTGCTAAGTCTTGTTTAGGCTGGGAAGGTATTAATAATAGAATACTAATTGCTCATTTTATGACTAGAAAGTTCAGGGTATCAGTTATAGTAGTATACGCCCCTGTAGAACCGACTGACGGTAATACTAGTGACTCAGATGAATTTTACTTACATTTTACAGGAGCAAATAGACAAGGTCCCAGGTAGAAATATGATTTTATTACTGGGAGATTTTAACGCCCAGGTTGGTAGAAATAGGGATAGATGGTATCCCAGCCTAGGTAAATTTGGTGTAGGAAAAGAAAACAGTAATGGATACAGACTTTTGCAATTTTGTAGGTATAACAATCTAGTTATAACCAATACGGTGTTTGGTCATAAAATGGCTCATAAGTTAACATGGTATTGACGTGATGGTAAGACAGCAAACCTTATTGATTATATTATAGTAAACCGAAGACTGGCAGGATCAATACAAGATACTAGGGTATACAGGAGTGCTGTTATTGATGTTAAAAGTAAAGATCACCATCTAGTAGTGTCAAGAGTTAATTTAAAGCTGAAATATCGGAAGGGTAACTACCTCCCGGGAAGTTATGATGTTGGTAGACTCCAAGATGAGAATTTTAGAGAAACTTTTCAGGAACAGTTGAATACTAAACTTGAGATTTTAAAATTTGATAATGTGGAAAATGGTTGGAATAATTTTAGAAAAATAATTTGGAAGTTGCGGAAGGTGTATTAGGGAAGAAAGCTAGAACTGCAGCTAAGAATATTAGTGAAAAAGCTTTATGTTTAATAGAAAGAAGAAAGGACTTGTACAAGAATTATCTGAGTGATAGATCGTATGAAAACAAAATGTAAAGAAATGTAAAGAAAGTGGAGAAAGCATTAAAAGCATAATAGTAAAATATTGTACTGGCACGTTAACAAATTGAGAGGGAGTAGTAAATCCGGACTTGTCCCAGTTAAAGATGGGAATGGGGTCGCAATTAGCGATAAGGAAAAAACTAAAGAGAGATGGGCCGAACATTTTGAGAACTTGCTTAACCGAGATAGAGTTGCAGGAAAAAAATATAGAGGAAAAAGAAAAAGTTTGTGATACCTTGGATGTGAAGGAAGATTTGTTTTGTGAGGAGGAATTAGCAACAGTACTAAAAGGATTAAAGAATAATAAGGCTCCAGGTGCTGATAGGGTGGTAAATGAGTTTCTTAAATATGGTGGCTCTGAGGTTAGAAAGAAGTTATTGAAGATTATGAATATGATTTTGAAAAAGGGAAAGTACCTAACGATTTTAGGAAAACCTTAATTAAGCCACTTTATAAGAAAGGTGATAAAAAGTGAGTGTGGTAATTATCGAGGCATTAGTCTGGTCTCTGTAGGTAGCAAATTACTTAGTAATATGATACTTTTTAGACTGAGAGATGCCGTAGACAAAGTTTTAAGAGAAGAGCAGTGCGGTTTTAGAAAAGGTAGAGGATGTGTCAACCAAATTTTCACTCTTAGGCTGATAATTGAGAAGTGCCTGAGTTTTCAAACACCTTTGGTCCTCAGTTTTATAGATCCTGAGCAAGCGTCCGACTCTGTTGATAGAAGAGCTTTAGTAAAGGTTTTATCCTTGTACGGTATACCAGACAAATACATTAAAGTGATTAGTGCTATGTACGAGAATAACACTGCTGCGGTTAAGGTAGGAAATGAGGTTAGCAGCTGGTTTTGTATTAAATCAGGAGTTAAGTAGGGTTGTGTTCTATCCCACTTTATATGGATTATTTTGATGGACTTTGTTTTTAAGGAGCACAGGAAAGGCAATGGGAGACCATGGAATCAAATGGGGAGGAAAAAGTCTCCTGGACTTGGATTATGCTGATGATTTAAGCATCCTAGATGAAAGTGTGAGCAAAATGAATGAAGTTTTAGAGGTTTTGCGAGTTCAGGGTGCTAGAATTGGTTTGAAAATTAATGTTAGGAAGACTAAGTCACTAAGGCTAGGAATAAGTCAAGATGAAAAGGTGACGTTGGGTAATGAAAAGATTGATCAGGTGGGCAGCTTCACTTACCTTGGTAGTATTATTAGTAAGGATGGTGGGAGCAGTGAAGATGTTAAAAATAGAATAGCCAAGGCTCAGGGTGTTTTTTCACAGTTAAAAAAAGTCTGGAAGAATAGGAAGATAAGTCTGCAAACCAAGATTAGAATATTAGAAGCTACAGTGATGACAGTGGTCAAATATGGCTCTGAAGCATGGACACTCCGAAAAGCGGATGAAGATTTGCTAGATTTTTTCCAGAGAAATTGCTTAAGGATTGTTCTGGGTACCCGGGTGACTGACCGTATTTCAAACAATAGGCTATACGAAAAATGTGGTTCAATACCGCTCTCTAGGGCTATAATGAAAGAAAGGTTGAGGTGGCTAGGGCACGTTGTGCGGATGAAGGATGACAGATTGCCGAAGATTGTTCTTTTCGGCCAATCATCTAGGGCTAAAACGGAAAGCAGGTCGTCCCGTCTGGGGTGGGGAGGGACGTCATAAAGAAAGATTTAAAGGAAATGGGAACTTCGTGGGCGGGTGTAAAAAGGGAGGCTTTGAATAGATTTGGATGGAGGAGGAGCGTGCGTAGCTGTGTTGGCCTGAGGCAGCTTGGTGCTGCGGTGAGTTGCTAGTAGTAGTAGTAGTAGTATAATTTGTACTTCACTGAAAAAAAATTCAAATGAGTTTACTACTAAAAAAAAATGTGCATTGTCAATTAATATACATATGCTGATATTTATTCCCTAAAATCAATTAATTAATTTTTGATTTCTCAAAGTTACAAAAGTGAAAATATTCCAAAGAATTGTTTTCAGTAAAGCGCCAATGACGCAGTAGGTTTTAGGCTTCTGCAGTGAGACGATACACAAACTCTAGTTTGTAGTTATTTTTATTCGATTCAAACTTGATTTGCATATTCAATTTAAGTTTCACTCGTTTTTAAGATTTATTTATCCATTTACATTAATATATATTGTATGTTTGTTCGCATTGATTGTTTATTTAATTTCTGTTCGGTTTAAGTTTCATTTATACTTTAATAGCAAAATATTTGTTTTCGTTTTAAGCTTGATTTTCATATTCAATCTAAGCATTACTCGCTTTAAGATCTATTTATTCATTTATATTATTACTTGCTGTATGTTTTTTGCTATGATTGTTTATTTAATTTCTGTTCGTTTTGGGTTTCATTTATTCTTTAATAGTAATTTTCTGGTGGTTTTGACTTTGAATTTTAACAGGTATTTGTTATCTCCTGAGCTTAAGTTTAAAGTGGCCTTTACTTTTCTTTGAAAAACTTATTTTTCGGAAAGTTTTTTTTAAATTAATTTTTGTTCGTTTTTTATTGCAAAAAGTTTCAAGTTTTAATGGCATGAGGGGGGGGGGGGGGGTTCTTACTGTCCCATTATTCTTGACTTAAAAAACAGATCTAGAACTTTCAATTTAAATGGAATGAGGCTTTTTTCAAAGTCTATACGATTACCTCTTTGATAAAAACCTTATATATGAACAATAGACAACTCCAAAGAAGGAGCGCCAGCGTAGCTGAGAGTTTCAACTGAGAGATAGACGCGTGCAATCGCCTCGATTGACCAAAGCAACACCAGTATTTTAAAGTCATCATTATAATATGCAGTGGTTAAGCTCATGATGAAACGCTGAGAGTTCAACGGGAAGGGAAATTGGGAGGGCAGTTGAACTCTCAGCTACGCTGGCGCTCCTTCTTTGGAGTAGAATTACAATCAAACTTCAAACTTGGTAAGTTTTTTGTTTAATTTATCAATTCTACTCCAAAAGGAGCGCCTTAGCTCCGCCTTCGAGTTCAACTGAGATTTTAAAGTTCAGCATGAGCTATACCAACACTAATGATGAATAATAGCCCTATTCATTAAAAGAGGCTGTTGTACAAAAATTCATTTATAGGAAGATGTTTCAATTATAACAAATTACAGTAAATATATTCAAAAGACAGATAACTGCTGACCACTTTCAATTGGTTTATTATAAAAACCTTGCAAACGTTTTGGCATTTGTCCAGCCTACATTTTTTATTATTTGATCTACATCAATTCCTCTTGCTTTAAGGTGGGACGTTGAGGCAGACCGTGAGCTATGAGCACCATAAACACTGATATCTATACCTGCAAGAAATAAACTTCTTTTATCCATCTAGAAATAGATGACTTGGACGCAGCAGTATGAGGCTTACGATATGTAAGAAAAAGTGCGTTCGTTTCTATTTGGATATGATGTCATTCTAATATACCTAGCTAGGTGCGTCGCCGGACACAGGGACGACTCTTGAAAAGGCCGAAATTTAACTGCTGATTTGTGGTTGCCCGGTTTCGATGTTTTAACAACACATTGATTTGAAAATCAAAACTTCCATCGTCATTATGTACCATATTACTAAGTGATAAACTGGTCAAAAAACTGAACTCTTTCACAAGCTGATAAAATCAATAAAACTGCTAATTTTTGTGTTAGTGTCTTTAATTGAAGATTTTCGATATGCCAAGCTGGCAGTCTAAAGAGATCGAATACACATTTTACATCCCAAATACTTGAAATCTTGGGTAGACTAGGCCTTCTATTAAAGACACCTCTCATAAACTTCTTGGTGATGTGATTACTGCCTAACTGAGGCTTGGTAGAATTGCCGATAAAGCACTCCTCGCAGTATAATAGCACTGTATCCAACACCTGAGTGAAAAAAGTTCCGTAAGAAATGTCAAAGTCTCCGGTAGAGTTGCCTCCAAGGCCTGGATTGTGTTTCTTCCACAAAAGTCGATCCATTTTTCAATGTAAACTTTGTACTGGCGCTTAGTTGAATCCCACCACCCATCCATGATAATATCGACTGTGGAGGGAGAATATCCTTGGTGGTGAAGCCCTTGCCGGAGACGACACAAGCCGCTAGGTGTAACGTCTTTGACAATGGATGGTGCAAGGTCGGTTTCTGTGCGAGAGACAAAGTAAAAATATCATTTGGTAGAAATATTGGACTTCCTATTAAAAGCTTTAATAGTAAGGGATACCATACTTGTGTGGTCCAATTTTGGAAAGATCAAAATACCAGTCGCCTGATCTGTTTCCACCTTCTGAAGGGTCCTCAGAAGTAAACTGAATGGGGGGAATGCATAAAAGAAATAATGCTTCCAATTCATTGCAAATGCATCTACGAAAAAACATTCTGGATCTGATTTCCAAGAAACAAATGGTTTAATCTGAAAAATTTAACCTAGTCACAAACAAATCAATATCTATTGACTGACAT
The DNA here is from genome assembly GCA_027921565.1 of Artemia sinica. Lineage (NCBI taxonomy): Eukaryota > Metazoa > Arthropoda > Branchiopoda > Anostraca > Artemiidae > Artemia > Artemia sinica. The sequence continues at coordinate 22,006,696 of CM051275.1, forward strand.
ACCAAAAAATTCAAAATAGTAAATATTTCAGAATCCAATTTCCATTCCTTTTCATTATCAAATTTTCGTGATGCTTTATCCGCGATATTAGCAACCCCAGGCACATGTTCTGCAGATATCCACCCTTTGCCCTGCAATACTACCTGCCAGACCTTATTTGCGAAATAATTACAAAATTTTGATTTTGATCCTCCCATTTTATTTATGTAAGCTACTGTGTTATATTGTCAGAACGCAGCCGAACATGCATGCCTTTAATATCATGGGCAAAACATTTTAATCCCAGATAAACGGCCTTCGTTTCTAAGACATTGATATCAGATGAGAGATGATGAGATATAGATGAGATATACATTTATTAAAAAAGAAAACAAACACTATCCGCCTTTCGCCTGCCAAGAAAGGCAATAAGCTTGAAAGGGCAAGCGAGGTTATCACTCTCATCTAATTAAAACAAACATTCATACCTTGCTACTTAACACACAAGAAACTTATCTGATGAAGGAATAAAGGAAAAAAGAGAGAAAGAGGAAAAGACAAGAAGTAGATAGAAAAATAAAGAAAAAAAAAGTAAATCGGGGAAATACCTTAAACAGAATGATAACCTGGAGTGGGCTTAACACCAAATTCACTCACGAGATAAAAGAAACTTCTTTGCCCGTGACTTGAAAGCCGGAAGACTAGGCGCATTTTTCACACACTCGGGCAATATATTCCAAACATGGGGACCATAATGGCGAATCACAAAAGATGCCCGAATGGTGCTCCTAAACTCATGAGTTAAGTTATCAGCTTTTCTTGTATTATGATCATGACGGGTTCTATTAAAAGTAAAAAGATTTTCGAAAGCAGGGGTGAGCAGCTGATTCAAGTATTTATACGAGAAAATCGCGACTGGTAATCTCGAATTTGGGATACATCCATTAACTTATTCTTTTTAAAATGCTCATGAGCAGGAACCTCATCAGAATCATCAAATTCAGATAATAATTTTACAGCTCTATTCTGAAGTTTTTGTACTCTTTTGAAACATGTTACAAAATTACTTGCCCATATAGAGCATCCGTAGCTAATATATGGGTAAAATATAGAAAAATAAATCATTTTCAGGATCTTTTTTGGGACTAGATTTTTAATTCTTCGCATCACCCCAAGGCCTCTGCTTAATTTTTCAGCTATTGCACTTGAATGGTTTTTCCACGACAGGTTTTCATCAATTAAAAACCCCAAATACTTCGTTGTTGCTACTCTCTTTATCACATTTTTCTTGAACCGTGATATGGTCATTTCCAGCACTAGACGAAAGTCTAGAAAATATCATGAAAAAAGTTTTAGAAAAGTTTAGGGTTAACATATTTTGCTGAGAAAAAGTTAGAAATTCAGAAACTGCATTATGAATTTTATTATATAAAACATCAAGTGAAGGCATCTGCAAACAGAGTGACACCAGCCTCTGACAGGTAGTGTTTCACTCGATCAATGAAAATAATGAAAAGTAGAGGTCCCAAGATTAAACCTTGTGGGACCCCACACTCTACTTTCTTTTTTGAAGATAAAAATGACCCATTCTGAACTATCTGATACCGATTGTGTAGATACGATGAAAACCACTCCAGACTTGAACCCTTCACCCCAATCGAGTCAAGAGCTTGAATAAGCTCTGAGTGGTCCACCGTATCGAACGCTTTTTTCATATCCAAAAACACAGCTGCGGGTATGAGACCAGCTTCAAATGCATCACTAATCCAATCAACCATTTCACAACTGCTATATCCGTAGATAGCCCTTTTCTGAACCCAAATTGATTTTCCATTAGAATTTTATTCTTTTCAATATAATAACTTAACTGGGCATGTACCACTTTGTCATATAACTTAGAGAAAAATGGGAGAATAGATATAGGTCTTCGATTCGATGGGTCGTCTTTTTTCCCTCCTTTATGAAGAGGAACCACTCTTGCAATCTTTAGTGCTTCTGGGAAGACTCCAAGATCCAGAGAAAGGTTGATGAGGTGCGTCAACACAGGTAAGACACTCATTTTTGCGGCCTTTATGAGTTTCAGGGAAAACTCGTCCATCCCGCTAGAGCTTGACTTCATCGTAGCCAAGAATCGTGCACTTCCCGTTCCGAACATCTTGCAAACTCAAAGGATTTCTGACTTGCAGGCTGTCTTTCAACGACAGATCCAAAACTCACAGATGTGAGTAGTTTAGCCCGCGCTTGATCGCAGAGTCTTTTTCCTTCATTTGCAAAATAGCCGCACAGAAATTCAGATATGTCTTGAGAATCAGTAAGACGACCTCCTGTTGTCTCCATGACTTTCACCTCCTCCTTACAATGAAATCTACCCAAAAGTTTATTTATCTTTTTCCATGTATTTTTCATATTCCCTTGATTTTCATGAAATTCATTTTGGAAATAAAGTTTCTGAGCATTCCGTTTTACTGAATTTAAAATATTCCGAAATCTCTTGAATTTTATAAAACTATCATCTGAATGATCCTTTAAATAATTCACATAAAGTTTGTTTTTCTGCTTTATTGAAACTAGAATAGCTTTTGTTATCCGTGGTTTCTTGGGGAAATTTTATTAGGCTTTATTCTTCGCAAAGGACATGTTTCATTCATTACCTTCGTCACTATCTCACTGAATAGGTCATATGCAGTATTTGGACACTTTTCCTTTATTACACGCGAGAAATTTGTTTCATCCATCATATTTGCAAAACTCTTTAGGTTTTTATTATTCATTTCACGGTAAAACGAAGCCCTTTTATTTCGTTTGTTTTCCTTTGACCGATTCAGCTTCATTTTACTTATTAAAAGAAGGTGATCCGAGCCGTCGGACACAACCACATCTGCTTGGGATCTTTCAAGCACCATTAACGAAAAAATTATCAATTAAAGATGCCGAGAGATGCGAAATCCGAGTTGGAATAGTCACAAGAGGAAAACTATCATGTGACACCATCATATTAACAAGATCTGAGTTATTCGCTCTTTTTAGTAAATCTATATTAAAATCTCCCATCATAAATTTGTTTTTATTTTCATTATTAATTTTATCTAACAATGGTTCAAATTCATCAAGAAAAAAAACTAATATCACATGACGGATTTTTGTAAATTAATCCCAAAATCAAGTTCCTTTCCCTTTCATTTTTTATTTCAATGAAAAGTGTTTCGATCCTACCTTCAAGCCACAGGGAAAGGTCATCCCTAACCCAGTATTGGGTACCTTCATTAATCAAGAGGCCTAGACCGCCCCGCTCCATGGTTGTCCGTTCTCTTCGCTCGCAAATATATCCTGGGAAAGAAAAATCCCATGGCAGTGACTTGCTAGAAAACAAATGTCTCACAAAGGCCTACAATACACGGTTTCTTATCTAGCGAACTTAAAATCTCACATAAAGAAGAATATGCCGTTCTTAGACCTTGACAATTCCAGAAAACGATCGCTCTTTCTGCACTCGCAGGATTTGAATACTCATAAAGATTATTCGGATTCACATAATTACTTGGGCGACAATTCAACGAAAAATTATCGATGCACTCATAATCCCCCGCAAGTGTGTCACGAGCTTGGCTTCCAAGAATAAACTGTTTTTTTTTTCAAATTCATTCAAAGGGTCATCATGTATATTCGCACTCATTGAAGAGGGTGACTACCTTTACGACAAAAAAAAAAAAAAAAAAAAAAAAAAAAAAAAAAAAAAAAAAAAAAAAAAAAAAAAAAAAAAAAACATACTGATAGGCAGAAAGAAGAAGGAAAATGAAAGAGAGAAGAAAAGAAAAAAAACGTGAAAGGAACGGAAATTTGGCTATAAAATACAAAAGGAAAGCAAGCATACAAGTAATTCAACAACACAATTTACACAACACAAAATTATATGGTCAGATTCGGCAAACGAACCACTTCAGCCATAGCTCGAATTTTACGGATCTCTCCCACTGAGTTTTTTTTTCCAAAAATCGTGCCGTTATTCGACCAAACATTTCTGTTTCCAAGCTTACTCTTAGCCAAGTCAAGAATCTGTTTCTTTTTTGATGTTAGATACTCGGTGACAAAAATTCCCGACCCTAGCAAGCTTTGACTTACATGCAAAACACTTTTCTTGCAATTTCAGCAGACTTGAACGCAACCAACACAGGCAAAGGACGCTTTTTTGCATTTACAATGGTATCCGAATCAGTATAATTTGCTCAAAATTTAAATACAGAAACTATTGTGGTCGAAGAAAAATCAGAAATTAGCATTTTATCTGTAATCACATTCAATACACACTCAGAGATGGGAAGACCCCCCACTATGATCAACACCATGAAATACGAGCTGATTCAGTCGTTTTTCCTGCTCTACATCATCAAGACGGGTTTCAAGCTGTTCAGCCCTATTTTCCAGGGCTAGGTTCGCGTTTTGAAGAGCCCGTAGTTTGTTGTCAATCTCATCAAACTGAGTCGTGAATCTGAGAAACGATAGAGTCAACCATATCCGCACTATTTGACATTCCAACTTTTTTACAAACTTCTTTTTCAATATCATTCCGGATATTGGATTTAAGTGTGTCCAAGTCCGATAAAACAGAGTTTACTGAATTCACCGATGTATCTGGTAAACTCGAACCACTAATCTCAAGATGCTTATGAGGAAAATCAGCTAATTCCGCAAAAGCGTTCGCAACGCCTAATTCATTTTTCTTCTTAGCCTCCTTTGAAATGCTAACAAAGGTCGAAAGCTGTGAGGCTGTTGTTGTCACGATTTCATGGCTTCCGTAACAAAATACAACGCAAGATATTTTATTGTTCTTGGCCTTAATTATGTCTAACACTCGGCAGGGCCATGGTGGATAACTTCTGAATTTTGCTAGAACAACAGCGTCCTTTGTCAACTGAACCATTGAAATGTATTATCAAAAAGGCAAAAAACTACACTTAACTTTGAATAGGTAGGTCAACGTGAGCTTATGAATCACCTTATGATCGGTTCATCAGTCCAAATATCCAAATAATTGGATCCAATTTCATTCAATATCAAGTTCATTAATTATGTCCAACAAATCTTATCCAATTTCATTCAATAGGTCACTGTGCGTTTGTAGGTAACAGGTTTTAGATAATGTAATACAAATCACACACAGGTCCTTTCGCTTTGAACAACGAATGATAACTGATACAAATCTCTTCTCTTCTGAGGACCATTCGAATTCCCGTTTTGTAGGCCCAGTTGGAATCCTGTGGCCGTTTTCATGGAATATTCATCCACGAGTGCCCAACCTAGTTTCGACGCCCAACCAATTGACAAATATTTGTCAATTGATCTAGACTCAATTGCTTTAGAAGCATGATTGGCAATATCCAACCACCATTGTAGTTCCGAATTACATCGGATGTTAAAATTATCCTTGCCGCTAAATCACCCTTCGCGTACCTTCAAGCTTGAGTTTTCAACGATTCCGCTTTTCGGTAATATAAAGGCCCTAATTCTACTGCTGTAAATGTTGAAACAAGAACGCCAAGAGTTTCGGCCAATTCTTGAATCGTAGTCAATTTTTTACTAAGAATTTTTTGAAACCAAATGTATAACTTTTTTAATTTTTCTTTCCGGCAGGAAAATACGCATTGATCGCGAATCTAACAAAAAGCCCAGAAATTCTATTTGTTGGCTTGGAATGAGAACTGACTTTCCCGGGTGGATCACAAACCCCAGCTCTGACAGTAATTTCGCTGTTTCATAGACATTATTTTGACACTCTAAATATGACCTTCCCAGAAGGAGAGAATCGTCTTAATACGTAACTGACAAATACCCTTTTCTTCGAAGCAGAGAGATAACAGGTTTCATAAGTTTCGTAAGAACACTTGGGGCAGATGATAAGCCATTCGGCATTGAAGTGAACGCATAACAAAGGTCAACTTGAAAACAAAGCCACATCTGATCATCAAAATCAACAGGGCATGAATAATAAAAATCGGCTAGGTCAATAGAGGCCATATAACAATTTTTTGTCATCAAAAGAACCGCAGAATGAACACTTTCCATTTTAAAATGGTAATATTTAATGTTTTCATTTAAATTTTTAAGATTAAGAATAAACCGAGTAGACCCATCTTTCTTGGGACTGTAAAAACGGGAGAAATACAACGTATTTCCTTTATTCTGAAATCGGGTACTTTAACAATAACACCTTTATGCAATAAAATATCAACTTCTTTTCTTATAGCCTGTATTTCTTCAAACGTAAAACTTTTGTTTTTTGTTTTGAAAGCTTTTAGTGGTGTTTTCTCAAATTCAATCTTATAGCCTGAGGCTGCAATATTCAAAATATTCAAATCACTGATTATTGACTGCCATTTTGAGATGTACTTACTAATTCTCCCAGCTTTAAAGTTATCAGCCAAATGTTGTGACTGCCTATTGAAATTAACAAACAAAATCATAAAAATCAAGGGCGGGGTATGTTAAATAGTACATACCAGCTATTTGCGATCCCTTTTCTGGAAATTCTGGAATTTCTGGAATTTGGACCTCTCTTGACGGTCCTGGCCCTGCCTTCTGCGATAATTTGGACGGGGGGCCTCGTTCTGCCATCAGCGATAACGGTAGGCCCCCCCTTGCACGTTTTTTGTTTTCCAAAAGATTTTTTCAAATCCGCCACGGATTTAGCTTTAGACGTTGTTTTGGCAATATCTTTGCCAAAAAGATATTCCGTGACTTTGACTTCAGGAGCACATAAAGCTGATGCTACAGTAGGATCTGGGCTCAATTCAAATTTCATCGCATGACGTCTTTTTAAACTTAGATCGTAATTGGTGAGGCCAAGCATGTGAACTGCATCTGTAAGGTTTTTGAAAACCTTTTCTTTAATATGCTCATTTCTAGCTCAAGAATCGCATTTGCTGCCTCTAAAACACAAAATGTTGAGTGAGCAATTGTCCGCTGCACTTGAAGTGCCTTAGCATCCCTCTGTTTAGCCTGTGATGAGAAAAAGCCCAAATTTCACTATTCACCTTTGGAGGAACAATTTTTTCGGTATTCGCGGGCCTAGGGTGGTGCTCAAATAACTCTTTTAGCTTCACTGTTTCCAAAGGCTCAGAAAAAGCTCTATTTGCAAGTTTGGCAAGTTTCTTATGGATCTTGGGACCCTCTTTGGTACCAGAACGTTCTTCAGAAATCTTTTTGAATAGAGCGTCATTTGACGTGTTTTCTTTTAATCTTTTACCTTTGTGCTTTTCCGGAGAAGCCTTCCGCTTTGTGTCATGGATTTTTGTTGGGCTCCGAGAGCAAGATTTTTTGTTCCTAGAACTAACTTTAGGGCTCCAAGAGCCATACCGAGCACGAGTTTGAAACTCTGGGCTCCGAGAGCCATTTGTTTGATCGCTATCACTCTCACTTGAGAGTATTCTGCGACGCGAATGAGCTTTATATTTCCTTCCACGCCTCTCACGATCATAATCTTCATCGACTAAATTGTCCAACAATCCAATCACTATCTCACTATCACTCATTATTTAATTTGGTCCGAATCAAAGCGAATGCTAACGTCAACTGGTGTTGCATTGGTCAATCGAGGCGATTGCACGCGTCTATCTCTCAGTTGAACTCAAAGGCGGAGCTAAGGCGCTTCTTTTGGAGTAGAATGAAGGATAATGCGGTCTGATTCAATTGTTAGTTAAAAATGTTCAAACATTTGTTAAATTTAGATTAATTTGACTGTTGAAAGTGCTAATGTTCACAAACTTTTGGAACTTTTCGGTTTTAACTGCATTATAAATTTTTGATCTTAATAAACGTATAAGACTTGCAACAATGTGTTCTGAGTTGCTTTTTTTAGTTCTTTGTTTATTTATGCATTTTTTACTTGTGGCGGATTTAATAGAATAAATTCGACTTCACTTGCCAAAAATGCTATAATTACTAGATGGGATTTCGATTGTCTTTTGAGTGGCTTCTGTTATTAAGAGGCAACCATTGTCTTGTCATAACCTGTTTTAGATTTTTTTGATGCACCATTCTGGTAAACTAAATTTCATAATACATTCAAAATTAGTTTCACTATTGGCACTTTGTTCTTTTCGTAAGAAGATTAAAAGCATACAAGATGTCCCGATCTTTCCCGTAAATGTTGATTCTGTTTAGGAGCGACGTTTTTTTGCTTTTTTTTGTCTAGTCAACGGTCTGTAGCTCAGAAATGGAAAGAGATGTTCAGAATAGGAAATAAGGTTAGTGGCTTGTTTCCGATTGAATCAGGAGTTAAGCAGGGCTGAGTGCAGTATCCAAGCTGAAAACTTTTGGAAAATGAAATATTTTTGGAGATTTTTAGAGTTCAGGATGCAAGAATAGATTTGAAAATTAATGTCAATAAGACCAAGTCCCAAAGATTGGGAATAAGTGAAGGTAAAGAAGTGATGTTAGGTAACGAGAGGATCTATCAACTGGATAGCTTTACTTACGTAGATAGAATGATTAGTAAAGGCGGTGGATGCAGTGAAGCTATTAAAAGTCAAATAGCGAAGGCCCAGGGTGTTTGTTTACAGTTTTAAAAAGGTTTGGAGGAATGGGAACACAGTTCTTCAAACCAAGATTAGAATATTGGAAGCCAGAGTGATGACAATGGTTCTGAAACGTGGAAGCTCAGTTAGACAGAGAAGGATTTGTTAGATGTTTTCCAACAAAATTGTCTACAAACAGTAAGGTCTTCGAAAAAATATGGTTCTATCACGCTTTCGAGGGCTATAATGAGAGAAGGCTTGAGATGGCTAGGACACGTCCTGTGGATGAAGGATGACAGATTTTTGGAAGATTATCCTTTTCGACCAACCATCTATGTCCAAACGGAAAACAGGTCGTCCCCAAATGGTTTGGAAGGATTTAAAGGGAAATTGGAACTTTTTCGGGGAGGAAGGGGGTAAAGAGGAAGGCTTTGAATACATTGGGATGGGGGAGGAGCGTGCGTATCTGCATTGGCCTCAGGTGGCTTGGTGCTGCAGTGAGTTGCTGGTAGCAGTAGAAGTATAGTTCAGAAAAACATTTGAAATATCTCTATATTTTGGGAAAGAACCGAAAAGCAAATTTTGGTAAGTAATTTGACTTTAATAATATTCCCAGCTATCATATCTCAAATATAGATGATAATAGAAACGGCTTTAGCTCCAACCAACTGCAAGGCATCTCTTTTGATTTGCATCTTCGTTAAGAATAAATGTACCAATTTAATGGCCGTATATAACGATTCATGATTCATCTCAAAAGATTCTAGCACTTTAAACATAGAATCAATAGAAATAAATCGCCTGAACTTCGAGATAGGGCTCGAACCAAAGCATTTCCTAAGAAAAAAACATACGCCAGCAACAGCAAATCAGTAAAATGGTAGATTTGTAAACTTTAATGTGTATATGTTTCGTTGGACATATATTCGTTTCAGTTTCTGATGATGTTCTCATGTCTAATTCCTAGCAAACTAAATTCATTATTGACATTTCTTTGAGGTCAATGTCAAGACCTGGCTGGAAAATCAGGTCTTGACATTTGAGAGTCGATTATTGACATTTGAAAATCAAGTCTTATGGGGTTTAAGTGAATATAAACAACAAATTAAGATTACTTAGTTCAGTTCTGATTCTGTCCTCATCGTATGGACGTTACTGTTCCAACTGTATTATACGTATAAATAAACATTTTAAACCACACAAATTTTGTGAAGAATAGAGATGGGAGAAATCCTTTAACTGTCAAACCCCATATTGTCACCCAAAGCTCCCATCAGGGGAGCTTTAAAATTCCTGGATAAGCCTTCAAAATTTGGGAATTTTCTGGGACAAATACGAAATTAAATTTCGTTGTGAAAATCTAGGACCCCAAATTGGTTTTATGTTCGTTTTTAAGGCTCCAGCAGGGCTTGGATCCACGCAGTGAATTGAGTGTTTTACAAATTAGGCTCTAGACGCAAAGCATGGGATTGGATCTCCTAGCTGAAAATGATTTTTGCTGATATTACGGAAAAAACTTCAAAATTGTTTTCAAAATAAATGAAATATAGTCTGGTACTCAGTTTGCTCTAGTCTTTACATTATATAATCTTTGCCACTTTATTCTTTTAGCCCGAAAAACGAGGCTTTACGTCGCTTATTATTTTCAGAAAGATAGCAAAAATAAAGCATAAAAAGGCCGTAATCATATACAGAACAACAGGGGCGAATCTCCAGCATTTTTATTGGGGGGGGGGGGGGGAGGCAAGAAGGGTCCATATCTGGATAATCAACGGACATGGGATATATAATAATTTTTTTATCCATATTATTTGGGGGAGAGGGGCAAATGCCCTCCCCCCTCAAACGACACCCCTACAGAACAACAAAATCTGCAATGATTTCTCCAAGTTAATGAATATTCTTCGGCAAGCGGAAGTGATTTTACACCAGGAATAAAAGAAAAACAGGTTTTCTCAACTGAAAGTAAAGAGCAACATTAAAACTTAAAATGAACAGAGATCATTTCATATATGAGAGGGGTTGCCCCCTCTTCAACACCTGGTTCTTTACGCTTAGATTTTTTAAACTTTTAAAAAGCTTCTTGTTGACTTAATCAAATGGCCCTTGTGTTTCAGAAGTCATTCTCAAATAATGAGAACAAAAAGTCAGACTTGAGCGCAAAGAGCGAGGTATTGAGGAGGGGGCGACCCCCGTCATATACGTAAAAATGTCTGTTCATTTATGTTTTAAAACTGCTCGTTACTTTCAGTTGAAAAACTTGTTTTTTTGTTTTTTTTATTATAACAACAAAGTTCTATATATCAATTATATCTACCTAGTTTTTATGCGTAGTAGCTTAAGAGACGAAAATTAACGAACAAGAGAGCAGTGGAAAAAATTATGCCAAGTAATATTTACTATGGATGAAAAGTAACTAGTGATAAATCACTAGGGGTACCAACATGATTGGGTGATTTTGGGGGATTTCGAGAACCATATTTTTTTGGGGGGGGGGGAGACACAGAAATCGGGGAAATCCCCGAAAGGCCTAGTGAAAGCCCTGGCTGCCATAGGACTATAGAGAAGAGAAGAGAGCACAGAGAGAGACTTTACAGAGTGGTGCAGCGGTTTTCGCTGGAGAGGATTGGAGTTCTTACCATCCTTTGGATTTCAATCTGTGGTCGCTAAATATTGATTTGACAACTTTTTTTTTGGCCCATCGCCTATATTGTCGTCGTAAGTTTACCGTCTTCAGTCTGACTTTCAAGAAATAGCTTTAACCCTTGTTTTGTCTCTTTATCTCCCAATTTTGGTAAAATTTACCTCTGTCAGCTTTTTTGTGCCGTAAAAACTATCCGCTGAGAGCCATTTTGGAAATGGCTGAGATATCCGCTGAGATTATATTACAAATATTTTCTTTTCCAGTTCTTACAGCATTGAAAATAAAAATACAATTACAGTGAAATAAATTCTTGAACTGATGGATCTTTCAACAGCTAATATCATTATACATTAAATATTCAATTTGATGTTGTTGTTTATACTTTCCAAGACTGTTCAAGACGCATATAGTTTTCAGTAAAGCGCCAATGACGCAGTAGGTCTTAGACTTTTACAGTGAGAGAAGGAGGTCATACCCAAACTTTTGTTTGTGGTGATTTTTGTTCGTTTCAAGCTTGATTTGCATATTCAATTTAAGTTTCACTCGTTTTAAGATTTATTTATTAATTTACATTAATATCTATTGTATGTTTGTTTGCATTAATTGTTTATTTAATTTCTGTTCGTTTTAAGTTTCATTTGTACTTCAATAGGAAAATATTGTTTTCGTCTTAAGCTTGATTTTCATATTCAATCTAAGCATAATTCGCTTTAAGATCTATTTGTTCATTTATATTATTGCTTGTTGTATGTTTTTGCTATGACTGTTTATTTAATTTCTGTTCGCTTTGGGTTTCATTTATTCTTTAATAGTAATTTCTGGTCGTTTTGAGTTTGAATTTTAAAGGTATTTGTATCTGCTGAGCGCAAGTTTAAAATGGCCTTTACTTTTTTTGAAAAACATATTTTTCGGAAAGTTTTTTTAATTAATTTTTGTTAATTAAGTATTAATTTGTTATTTAATTAATTAAATTAATTTGTTAAAAATTTAAATTTCTTAAAAATTCCTTATTTCAAAATCAAACTTAAAAAAAAAAAAAAATCAAATATTCATCAAAGTATCAAAACTGATATCAAAGTAACAATATCAAAGTGAAAAAATGGGTTTGTGTCAACCTCGGAGTTTATCAAAGTAACAATATCAAAGTGAAAAAATCGGTTTGTGTCAACCTCGGAGTTTTTATTATCTGATGTTTGAACTATTTTTAACAAAATGGCTACCTCAAAATTTTTTATCGGATGGGATTGGGGAAAAAGGGCGGGGGGGGGGGGCTAATTGCCCTTCGGTCTTTTTTTACTCTGAGAAAATTAACTACGACTTTTAATTTCTATTCAAATTAACCCTCTCTGAAGTTTATACGAGCATACCTTCCATAAGAACCATATATACCCCCAGAGCAATACTTACAACGCCTGCCCCGGCCCTGGGGGGGGGGGGGGGGGGGGGGGGGGGGTTGTGTCGACACGGGAATTTTTCTTATCTGACCTTTGAACTATTTTTAACGAAATGACCATACGTAAAGGAGTTTATGTTATATGATCTATGAACTATTTTTAACAAAATGGCTACCTCAAACTTTTTATCAGATGTATTTGGGGAAAGGGGTTGGGGGGCCAGTTGCCCTCTGATCACTTTTGACTCTTAAAAAGGGCACTAGAACTCTCGATTTCCAATCGAATGAGTCAGTAGAAAGGGGGGTCCGACTCCCATTGCCCACCCCTGCTGCCACCTACAACTTTTTTAACACCAAATATGTGCATAGCCTCCCTAGGGGAAATGGATTTCTGAGAAATTGATTGCGTAATCGATTGGGAATTTGGAACACCTGTGCTGTCAGTCATTAATCAAATTGTTTCCAGGCAAAGTTTAATAATGTCTGACAGGTACTGTCAACATTTCTCCAGGAATAGATCCAAGTCATTAATGTCTTTGCCTCGGAAACAAACTCTTTTGGTCGAACTCCAAAAGATATTAATAACCAAACGCCATGGAAACAATTCTCCAAGAAAACATCTTAGCGATGAATTGTTTTAGCGCGGGAATCAGGTTTCTTATTAATTTGAAATGCGTCAGCGCAGAGATGCCAAAAACAAAAGGAACACGCTGAAATTACGTTTAGGGATTATTTGGGCGAAACTGTTTTAGACAGGTTATGGAATTATTTCGGCGAAACAGTTAGAGACATTTTAAAAGATGATTTTAAAAGATGATTTTAGAAGAGGATTTGAGGGTGAAACTCTGTGGTCGTTATAATACACAAGTTTCATTTGAACAATGTTGTGAGGTCCCCTACCACAACCCCAAAGGGTTCCGATCCCCCCACCCCAACCCCGAAGGAAGCCACCGGTCCTCAAAGGTTCTCCGGATGCCCAAAGGGCCCCCGGCACCCCAAAGGCTCCTGAGCCACCATTTTAATACTTTTTTAAGGCTTTATTATATCTTTTCAGAACAAATTATTATTTTAGGGAATTATTTCAGCGAAACAGTTAGAGACATTTTAAAAGATGATTTTTGAAGAGATTTTAGAAGAGGATTTGAGGGTGAAACTCTGTGGTCGTTATAATACACAAGTTCCATTGAAACAGTGTCGTGAGGTCCTCTACCCCAACCCCAAAGGGTTCCGATCCCCACCACCCCAACCCCGAAGGAAGCGCCCGGTCCTCAAAGGTCCCCCAAAGCTTCCAAAGGACCACCCGGCCCTCAAGGGACCCACAGACCTCAAAGGCTCCCCGAGCCCCGTCTTTCGTTGATGTGTGTTGTCTGAAACTTATGATTTGGGATATGTAAATTACTATTTTGGACTTTTCTGAGCTAGATTTCTTAGTCTTTCGTTGGTGTGTGTTGTCTGAAACCTATGATTTGGGATGGATGGATTGCAATTTTTGACTTTTCTGAGCTGGATTTCTGAGCCGTTCATAGGAGTGTGTTGTCTGAAACTTATGATTTGAGATGTGTAGTTTGCAAGTTGGACTTTTCAGAGCTATGATTCTTAGTCTCTCATAGGCGTTTGTTGTCTGAAACTTCTAGTTTGGGATGAATAGTTTGCTATTTCAGGCTTTTCTGAGCTAAGGTTTCCTAGTATTTCGTAGGTGAATGTTGTCTGAAACTTATGATTTGGGATATGTAAATTACTATTTCGGGCTTTTCTAAGCTAGATTTCTTAGTCTTTCGTTGGTGTGTGTTGTCTGAAACCTATGATTTGGGATGGGTGGATTGCTATTTTTTGACTTTCTGAGCTGGATTTCTTAGCCGTTCATAGGTGTGTGTTGTCTGAAACTTATGATTTGGGATGGTTAATTTGCTATTTTTGACTTTTCTGAGCTAGGTCTCTTAGCCGTTCATAGGTGTGTGTTGTCTGAAACCTATGATTTGGGATATGTAAATTACTATTTCGGGCTTTTCTGAGTTGGATTTCTTAGTCTTTCATAGGTATGTGTTGTCTGAAACCTATGATTTGGGATGTGTGGGTTGCTATTTTTTTGACTTTTCATAGCCAGATTTCTTAGACTTTCGTAGGTGTGTGTTGTCTGAAACCTATGATTTGGATTTGTGTGGATTGCTATTTTTGACTTTTCTGAGCTGGATTTCATAGCCTTTTGTAGGGATGTGTTGACTGAAACCTATGACTTGGGATGAGTGGTTTGCTTTTTGGACTTTTCAGAGCTGAATTTCTTAGCCATTCATAGGTGAGTGTTGTCTGAAAACCTATGATTTGGGATGGTTAATTTTTTATTTTGACTTTTCTGAGCTAGGTTTCTTAGCCTTTCATAGGTGTGTGTTGTCAGAAAAATTATGATTTGGATGTGTAGTTTGCTATTTCAGGCTTTTCTGAGCTAAGGTTTCCTAGTATTTCCTAGGTGAATGTTGTCTGAAACCAATAGTTTGGGATGAGTAGTTTGCTATTTCAGGCTTTTATTAGCTAGGTTTCTTAGCCTTTCGTAGGTGTGTGTTGACTGAAACTTATGATTTGGGATATGTAATTTGCTATTTCCGACTTTTCATAACCGGATTTCTTAGTCTTTCGTAGGTGTGTGTGGTGTCTGAAACCTATGATTTGGGATGTGTGGGTTGCTATTTTTTGACTTTTCTGAGCTGGATTTCTTAGCCTTTCGTAGGTGTGTGTTGACTGAAACCTATGATTTGGGATGGTTAATTTGCTATTTTTGACTTTTCTGAGCTAGATTTCTTAGCCTTTCATAGGTGTGTGCTTTCAGAAAATTATGATTTGGGAGGTGTAGTTTGCTTTTTGGACTTTTCAGAGCTAGGATTGTTAGTCACTCATAGGTGTTTGTTGTCTGAAACTTCGAGTTTGGGATGAGTAGTTGGCTATTTCAGACTTTTCTGAGCTAAGGTTTCTTAGTATTTCGTAGGTGAATGTTGTCTGAAACTTATGATTTGGGATATGTAAATTACTATTTCGGGCTTTTCTGAGTTGGATTTCTTAGTCTTTCATAGGTGTGTGGTGTCTGAAACCTATGATTTGGGATGAGTGGTTTGCTTTTTGGACTTTTCTGAGCTGGATTTCTGAGCCTTTCGTAGGTGTGTGTTGACTGAAACCTATGATTTGGGATGTGTAGTTTGCTATTTTTGACTTTTCTGAAATAGGTTTCTTAGCCTTTCATAGGTATGTGTTGTCAGAAAATTATGATTTGGGATGTGTAGTTTGCTATTTCAGGCTTTTCTGAGCTAAGGTTTTTCTAGTATTTCGTAGGTGAATGTTGTCTGAAACCAATAGTTTGGGATGAGTAGTTTGCTATTTTTGACTTTTCTGAGCTAGGTTTCTTAGTCTTTCGATGGTGTGTGTTGACTGAAACCTATGATTTGGGATATGTAGTTTGCTGTTTTTGACTTTTCTGAGCTGGATTTATTAGCCTTTCATAGGTGTGTGTTGACTGAAACCTATGATTGGGATGAGTGGTTTGCTATTTTGTCTTTTCTGAGCTAGATTTCTTAGCCTTTCATAGGTATGTGTTGTCAGAAAATTAAGATTTGGGATGTGTAGTTTGCTATTTGAACTTTTCAGAGCTATGATTCTTAGTCCGTCATAGGCGTTTGTTGTCTGAAACTTCTAGTTTTGGGATGAGTAGTTTCGCTATTTCAGGCTTTTCTGAGCTAAGGTTTCTTAGTCTTTCATAGGTGAATGTTGTCTGAAACCTATGATTTGGGATATGTAAATTACTATTTCTGGCTTTTCTAAGCTAGATTTCTCTTAGTCTTTCGTTGGTGTGTGTTGTCTGAAAACCTATGATTTGGGATGGGTGGATTGCTACTTTTGACTTTTCTGAGCTGGATTTCTTAGCCTTTCATAGGTGTTTGTTGTCTGAAACCTATAGTTTGGGATGACTAGTTTGCTATTTTTGACTTTTCTGAGCTAGGTTTCTTACCCGTTCATAGGTGAGTGTTGTCTGAAACCTATGATTTGGGATATGTAAATTACTATTTCGGGCTTTTCTGAGTTGGATTTCTTAGTCTTTCGTTGGTGTGTGTTGTCTGAAACCTATGATTTGGAATGGGTGGATTGCTACTTTTGACTTTTCTGAGCTGGATTTCTTAGCCTTTCATAGGTGTTTGTTGTCTGAAACCTATAGTTTGGGATGACTAGTTTGCTATTTTTGACTTTTCTGAGCTAGGTTTCTTAGCCGTTCATAGGTGAGTGTTGTCTGAAACCTATGATTTGGGATATGTAAATTACTATTTCGGGCTTTTCTGAGTTGGATTTCTTAGTCTTTCATAGGTATATGTTGTCTGAAACCTATGATTTGGGATGTGTGGGTTGCTATTTTTTGATTTTTCCGAGCTGGATTTCTTAGCCGTTCATAGGTGAGTGCTGTCTGCAACTTATGATTTGGGATGGTTAATTTGCTATTTCCGGCTTTTATTAGCTAGGTTTCTTAGCCTTTCATAGGTGTGTGTTGTCAGAAAATTATGATTTGGTTGTGTAGTTTGCTATTTGGAGTTTTCAGAGCTAGGATTCTTAGTCCATCATAGGTGTTTGTTGTCTGAAACCAATAGTTTGGGATGAGTAGTTTGCTATTTCAGGCTTTTCTGAGCTAGATTTCTTAGCCATTCATAGGTGTGTGTTGTCTGAAACTTATGATTTGGGATATGTAAATTACTATTTCGGGCTTTTCTGTGTTGGACACTTCTAAATTTTTCCGTAGAAGATAGGAAAAGTTATACTATGATTGTGATTATTTTCCATGAAGATAAAAAGTTTCACTTTAATTCTAAATTTCTTAAATTCAATTCCGACCTTTCTCAAAGAGATGAAAAAAATTAAAGTTCTGTTCCAAATATTTTCCCGGAAGAAGAAAAGTTCAACTTCGATTCTGAATTTTCTCAATGGAAATGAAATAAGTTATTGATCAAATCTGTTTTCCCAAAATAATATAAAAATTTCCACTTCAGTTCAGATTTTTTTCTCAAAGAGATGAAGAAATTTAAAGTTCTGTTCCAAATTTTTCATAGAAGATAGGAAAAGTTATACTTTGATCGTGAATATTCGAGTTCTATTCTGAATTTTACCAAAGAACACAATTCAATTCTAATTTCCCCAATAAAAATTTAAAGTTCAATTCTAAATTTTTCGGTGGAAGATAGAAAAAGTAATACCATACTTGTGAATATTTTCCCAGAAGATAAAAAGTTCTAGTTCAATTTAAAATTTTCTCAACGAAGTGAAGAAGAATTCAAGTTCTCTTCTGAATTTTACCAAAGAACACAATTCAATTCTAATTTCACCAGAGAAAATAAAAATCTTCCACTTCAGTTCCTTATTTCACAAAGACATAAAGAAATTTAAAGTTCAATTCTAAATTTTTCGGCGGAAGATAGAAAAAGTAATACCATACTTGTGAATATTTTCATGGAAGATAAAAAGTTCTAGTTCAATTTAAAATTTTCTCAACGAAGTGAAGGAAAGTTCAAGTTCTCTTCTGAATTTTCTCAATGAAAAAGAAATTAGTCATTGATCATTTCTATTTTACCAAATAATATAAAAATTTTCCACTGTAGTTCAGATCTGGCTCGAAGAGAGGAAAAATTTAAAATACTGTTCCAAATTTTTCACTGAAGATAAAAAAGTTCAAGTTCTCTTCGGAATTTTACCAAAGAACAAAATTCAATTCTAATTTCTCCAGAGAAAATAAAATCTTCCACTTCAGTTGTTTATTTCACAAAGACATAAAGAAATTTAAAGTTCAATTCCAAATTTTTCGGTGGAAGATAGAAAAGGTAATACCATACTTGTGAATATTTTCCCGGAAGATAAAAAGTTCTAGTTCAATTTAAAATTTTCTCAACGAAGTGAAGAAAAAGTTCAAGTTCTCTTCTGAACTTTACCAAAGAACACACTTCAAATTCTAATTTCTCCAGAGAAAACAAAAATCTTCCACTTCAGTTCTTTATTTCACAAAGACATAAAGAAATTTAAAGTTCAATTCTAATTTTTCGGTGGAAGATAGAAAAAGTAATATCATACTTGTGAATATTTTCACGGAAGATAAAAAGTTCTAGTTCAATGTAAAATTTTCTCAACGAAGTCAAGGAAAGTTCAAGTTCTCTTCTGAACTTTACCAAAGAACACACTTCAATTCTAATTTCTCCAGAGAAAACAAAAATCTTCCACTTCAGTTCTTTATTTCACAAAGACATAAAGAAATTTAAAGTTCAATTCTAAATTTTTCGGTGGGAGATAGAAAAATTAATACCATACTTGTGATTATTTTCACGGAAGATAAAAAGTTCTAGTTCAATTTAAAAATTTTCTCATGAATGAAAAAGTTCTCTTCTGAAGAAAAGTTCAATTTTCTATTTCTGAAAATAAAAATTTCCACTTCAAGTTTCTTTAACAAAGACAATTCTAAATTTTTCGGTAATAGAAAAATTAATTCTACAGATAAAAAGTTTCTAGTTCAATTTTAAAATTTTCTCAAAGTGAAAAAAGTTCATGTTTCTACATTTTCAAAGTTTCTAAATTTCCCAGAGAAATAAAATCTTCCAAGTCTTAAGTTCCCCAAAGAATTTTTAATGGAATATAGAAAAAGTTCTATTCTAAATTTTTAGATGGAATATAGAAAAATAATACTATGACTGCGATTGTTTTCCATGAAGATCAAAAGTTTCACTTTATAATTTTTCTTAAATTCAGTTCTGATTTTTCTCAAAGAGATGAAAAATTTAAAGTTCTGTTCCAAATTTTTCATAGAAGATAGAAAAAGTTATACATTGATTGTGAATATTCAACATGAAGATAAGGAACTCAATTTAATTCTGATTTTTCTCGAAGAAGTGCAAACTGTTCAAGTTCTCTTCTGAATTTTCTTAAAGAAGAGAAAAAAGTTAACTCAATTCTGAATTTTACCAATGAAAATGAAAAAACCTTCCACTTCAGTTCTTAATTTCTCAAAGACATAAAAATTTAAAGTTCAGTTCTAAAATTTTTCTGTAGAAGATAGGAAAAGTTATACTATGATTGTGATTATTTTCCAGTGAAGATAAAAAGTTTCACTTTAATTCTAATTTTCTTAAGTTCACTACCTATTTTTTGCAAAGAGATGAAAAATTTAAAGTTCTGTTCCAAATTTTTCATAGAAGATAGAAAAAGTTATACATTAATTTGAATATTTCGACATGAAGATAAGGAGCATCACTTTAATTCTGAGTTTTCTCGAAGAAGTGCAAAATGTTCAAGTTCTCTTCTGAATTTTCTTAAAGAAATGAAAAAAGTTAGCTCAATTCTGAATTTTACCAATGAAAATGAAAAAAAGCTTCCACTTCAGTTCTTAATTCCTCAAAGACATAAAAAATTCAAAGTTCTCTTCTAATTTTTCCAAGAAAAACAAAAAGGCTCCACTTCAGTTCTGGTTTTTTTCTCAAAGAGATGAAAAATTTAAAGTTCTTTTCTAATTTTAAATTAAATTTTAGCTCCTTTTGTCATATGGATTTACCCATCAAATTTTTGAATTATAAAATGAGTGACTCATTCTATTATTAAAGACAATCGTTCAAACTCGTTCATCTAACCTTCAAAACAATAGGTTTAGGTTAGGTATAAGTAAATATTAATAAATAAATAGAGACATTTCTACATGTTTAAGTTAGGTTAGGTTAGGTTAACTCATCATGAGTGCTCATGATAAGTTAACCTAACCTTTTCCGGCGAGTATGGTTAGGTTAGGTTAGACTGTTAGGTTAGATTAGGTTAGGTTAGGTTAGGTTATCCTACGTACGCTTCACTTAGGTTAGCTTAGGTTAGGTGAGAGACATGCAAAAAGTTAGGTGTATGATTAGGTTAGGTTAGATTAAGTTAGGTTAGGTTAAGTTAGGATAGGCTAGGTTAGCCTACGTACGCGCGCGTACGTAGGCTAACCTAGCCTAACCTAACTTAACCTAACCTAACTTTGGTAAAGTTCAGAAGAGAACTTGAACTTTCCTTGACTTCGTTGAGAAAATTTTAAATTGAACTAGAACTTTTTATCTTCCGTGAAAATATTCACAAGTATGATATTACTTTTTCTATCTTCCACCGAAAAATTAGAATTGAACTTTAAATTTCTTTATGTCTTTGTGAAATAAAGAACTGAAGTGGAAGATTTTTGTTTTCTCTGGAGAAATTAGAATTGAAGTGTGTTCTTTGGTAAAGTTCAGAAGAGAACTTGAACTTTTCTTCACTTCGTTGAGAAAATTTTAAATTGAACTAGAACTTTTTATCTTCCGGGAATATATTCACAAGTATGGTATTACTTTTTCTATCTTCCACCGAAAAATTTGGAATTGAACTTTAAATTTCTTTATGTCTTTGTGAAATAAAGAACTGAAGTGGAAGATTTTATTTTCTCTGGAGAAATTAGAATTCAATTTTGTTCTTTGGTAAAATTCCGAAGAGAACTTGAACTTTTTTATCTTCAGTGAAAAATTTGGAACAGTATTTTAAATTTTTCATCTCTTCGAGCCAGATCTGAACTAAAGTGGAAATTTTTATATTATTTGGAAAAAATAGAAATGATCAATGACTGATTTCTTTTTCATTGAGAAAATTCAGAAGAGAACTTGAACTTTCCTTCACTTCGTTGAGAAAATTTTAAATTGAACTAGAACTTTTTATCTTCCATGAAAATATTCACAAGTATGGTATTACTTTTTCTATCTTCCACCGAAAAATTTAGAATTGAACTTTAAATTTCTTTATGTCTTTGTGAAATAAGGAACTGAAGTGGAAGATTTTTATTTTCTCTGGTGAAATTAGAATTGAATTGTGTTCTTTGGTAAAATTCAGAAAGAGAACTTGAATTCTTCTTCACTTCGTTGAGAAAATTTTAAATTGAACTAGAACTTTTTATCTTCTGGGAAAATATTCACAAGTATGGTATTACTTTTTCTATCTTCCACCACAAAATTTAGAATTGAACTTTAAATTTTTTATTGGGGAAATTAGAATTGAATTGTGTTCTTTGGTAAAATTCAGAATAGAACTCGAATATTCACGATCAAAGTATAACTTTTCCTATCTTCTATGAAAAATTTGGAACAGAACTTTAAATTTCTTCATCTCTTTGAGAAAAAAATCTGAACTGAAGTGGAAATTTTTATATTATTTTGGGAAAATAGATTTGATCAATAACTTATTTCATTTTCATTGAGAAAATTCAGAATCGAAGTTGAACTTTTCTTCTTCTGGGAAAATATTTGGAACAGAACTTTAATTTTTTTTCATCTCTTTGAGAAAGGTCGGAATTGAATTTAAGAAAATTTAGAATTAAAGTGAAACTTTTTATCTTCATGGAAAATAATCACAATCATAGTATAACTTTTCCTATCTTCTACGGAAAAATTTAGAAGTGTCCAACTCAGAAAAGCCCGAAATAGTAATTTACATATCCCAAATCATAAGTTTCAGACAACACACACCTATGAACGGCTAAGAAATCTAGCTCAGAAAAGCCTGAAATAGCAAACTACTCATCCCAAACTATTGGTTTCAGACAACAAACACCTATGATGGACTAAGAATCCTAGCTCTGAAAAGTCCAAATAGCAAACTACACATCCCAAATCATAATTTTCTGACAACACACACCTATGAAAGGCTAAGAAACCTAGCTAATAAAAGCCGGAAATAGCAAATTAACCATCCAGAATCATAAGTTTCAGACAGCACTCACCTATGAACGGCTAAGAAATCCAGCTCGGAAAAGTCAAAAAATAGCAACCCACACATCCCAAATCATAGGTTTCAGACAAACACATACCTATGAAAGACTAAGAAATCCAACTCAGAAAAGCCCGAAATAGTAATTTACATATCCCAAATCATAGGTTTCAGACAACACTCACCTATGAACGGCTAAGAAACCTAGCTCAGAAAAGTCAAAAATAGCAAACTAGTCATCCCAAACTATAGGTTTCAGACAACAAACACCTATGAAAGGCTAAGAAATCCAGCTCAGAAAAGTCATAAGTAGCAATCCACCCATCCCAAATCATAGGTTTCAGACAACACACACCAACGAAAGACTAAGAAATCCAACTCAGAAAAGCCTTAAATAGTAATTTACATATCCCAAAGAATAGGTTTCAGACAACACTCACCTATGAACGGGTAAGAAACCTAGCTCAGAAAAGTCAAAAATAGCAAACTAGTCATCCCAAACTATAGGTTTCAGACAACAAAAACACCTATGAAAGGCTAAGAAATCCAGCTCAGAAAAGTCAAAAGTAGCAATCCACCCATCCCAAATCATAGGTTTCAGACAACACACACCAACAAAAGACTAAGAAATCTAGCTTAGAAAAGCCCGAAATAGTAATTTACATATCCCAAATCATAGGTTTCAGACAACATTCACCTATGAAAGACTAAGAAACCTTAGCTCAGAAAAGCCTGAAATAGCGAAACTACTCATCCCAAACTAGAAGTTTCAGACAAACAAACGCCTATGACGGACTAAGAATCATAGCTCTGAAAAGTTCAAATAGCAAACTACACATCCAAAATCTTAATTTTCTGACAACACATACCTATGAAAGGCTAAGAAATCTAGCTCAGAAAAGACAAAATAGCAAACCACTCATCCCAATCATAGGTTTCAGTCAACACACACCTATGAAAGGCTAATAAAATCCAGCTCAGAAAAGTCAAAAATAGCAAACTACATATCCCAAATCATAGGTTTCAGTCAACACACACCAACGAAAGACTAAGAAACCTAGCTCAGAAAAGTCAAAAATAGCAAACTAATCATCCCAAACTATTGGGTTCAGACAACATTCACCTACGAAATACTAGAAAACCTTAGCTCAGAAAAGCCTGAAATAGCAAACTACACATCCCAAATCATAATTTTCCGACAACACATACCTATGAAAGGCTAAGAAACCTAGCTCAGAAAAGTCAAAAATAGCAAACTACACATCCCAAATCATAGGTTTCAGTCAACACACAAATAAGAAAGGCTCAGAAATCCAGCTCAGAAAAGTCCAAAAAGCAAACCACTCATCCCAAATCATAGGTTTCAGACGCCACACACCTATAAAATACTAAGAAATCTAACTCAGAAAAGCCCGAAATAGTAATTTACATATCCCAAATCATAAGTTTCAGACAACATCCACCTACGAAATACTAAGAAACCTTAGCTCAGAAAAGTCTGAAATAGCCAACTACTCATCCCAAACTCGAAGTTTCAGACAACACAACACCTATGAGTGACTAAGAATCCTAGCTCTGAAAAGTCCAAAAAGCAAACTACACCTCCCAAATCATAATTTTCTGAAAGCACACACCTATGAAAGGCTAAGAAATCTAGCTCAGAAAAGTCAAAAATAGCAAATTAACCATCCCAAATCATAGGTTTCAGTCAACACACACCTACGAAAGGCTAAGAAATCCAGCTCAGAAAAGTCAAAAAATAGCAACCCACACATCCCAAATCATAGGTTTCAGACACCACACACCTACGAAAGACTAAGAAATCCGGTTATGAAAAGTCGGAAATAGCAAATTACATATCCCAAATCATAAGTTTCAGTCAACACACACCTACGAAAGGCTAAGAAACCTAGCTCATAAAAGCCTGAAATAGCAAACTACTCATCCCAAACTATTGGTTTCAGACAACAAAACACCTATGATGGACTAAGAATCCTAGCTCTGAAAAGTCCAAATAGTAAACTACACATCCCAAATCATAATTTTCTGACAACACACACCTATGAAAGGCTAAGAAACCTAGCTAATAAAAGCCGGAAATAGCAAATTAACCATCCCAAATCATAAGTTTCAGACAGCACTCGCCTATGAACGGCTAAGAAATCCAGCTCGGAAAAGTCAAAAAATAGCAATCCACACATCCCAAATCATAGGTTTCAGACAACACATACCTATGAAAGACTAAGAAATCCAACTCAGAAAAGCCCGAAATAGTAATTTACATATCCCAAATCATAGGTTTCAGACAACACTCACCTATGAACGGCTAAGAAACCTAGCTCAGAAAAGTCAAAAATAGCAAACTAGTCATCCCAAACTATAGGTTTCAGACAACAAACACCTATGAAAGGCTAAGAAATCCAGCTCAGAAAAGTCAAAAGTAGCAATCCACCCATCCCAAATCATAGGTTTCAGACAACACACACCAACGAAAGACTAAGAAATCCAACTCAGAAAAGCCCGAAATAGTAATTTAAATATCCCAAATAATAGGTTTCAGACAACACTCACCTATGAACGGGTAAGAAACCTAGCTCAGAAAAGTCAAAAATAGCAAACTAGTCATCCCAAACTATAGGTTTCAGACAACAAACACCCTAGAAAGGCTAAGAAATCCAGCTCAGAAAAGTCAAAAGTAGCAATCCACCCATCCCAAATCATAGGTTTCAGACAACACACACCAACAAAAGACTAAGAAATCTAGCTTAGAAAAGCCCGAAATAGTAATTTACATATCCCAAATCATAGGTTTCAGACAACATTCACCTATGAAAGACTAAGAAACCTTAGCTCAGAAAAGCCTGAAATAGCGAAACTACTCATCCCAAACTAGAAGTTTCAGACAACAAACGCCTATGACGGACTAAGAATCATAGCTCTGAAAAGTTCAAATAGAAAACTACACATCCCAAATCTTAATTTTCTGACAACACATACCTATGAAAGGCTAAGAAATCTAGCTCAGAAAAGACAAAAATAGCAAACCACTCATCCCAATCATAGGTTTCAGTCAACACACACCTATGAAAGGCTAATAAATCCAGCTCAGAAAAGTCAAAAATAGCAAACTACATATCCCAAATCATAGGTTTCAGTCAACACACACCAACGAAAGACTAAGAAACCTAGCTCAGAAAAGTCAAAAATAGCAAACTAATCATCCCAAACTATTGGTTTCAGACAACATTCACCTACGAAATACTAGAAAACCTTAGCTCAGAAAAGCCTGAAATAGCAAACTACACATCCCAAATCATCATTTTTCTGACAACAAATACCTATGAAAGGCTAAGAAACCTAGCTAAGAAAAGTCAAAAATAGCAAACTACACATCCCAAATCATAGGTTTCAGTCAACACACACCTACGAAAGGCTCAGAAATCCAGCTCAGAAAAGTCCAAAAAGCAAACCACTCATCCCAAATCATAGGTTTCAGACACCACACACCTATAAAAGACTAAGAAATCCAACTCAGAAAAGCCCGAAATAGTAATTTACATATCCCAAATCATAAGTTTCAGACAACATTCACCTACGAAATACTAAGAAACCTTAGCTCAGAAAAGTCTGAAATAGCAAACTACTCATCCCAAGCTCGAAGTTTCAGACAACAAACACCTATGAGTGACTAAGAATCCTAGCTCTGAAAAGTCCAAAAAGCAAACTACACCTCCCAAATCATAATTTTCTGAAAGCACACACCTATGAAAGGCTAAGAAATCTAGCTCAGAAAAGTCAAAAATAGCAAATTAACCATCCCAAATCATAGGTTTCAGTCAACACACACCTACGAAAGGCTAAGAAATCCAGCTCAGAAAAGTCAAAAATAGCAACCCACACATCCCAAATCATAGGTTTCAGACACCACACACCTACGAAAGACTAAGAAATCCGGTTGGGAAAAGTCGGAAATAGCAAATTACATATCCCAAATCATAAGTTTCAGTCAACACACAACTACGAAATGCTAAGAAACCTAGCTCATAAAAGCCTGAAATAGCAAACTACTCATCCCAAACTATTGGTTTTCAGACAACATTCACCTAGGAAATACTAGGAAACCTTAGCTCAGAAAAGCCTGAAATAGCAAACTACACATCCCAAATCATAATTTTCTGACAAAACACACCTATGAAAGGCTAAGAAAACCTAGCTCAGAAAAGTCAAAAATAGCAAATTAACCATCCCAAATCATAGGTTTCAGACAACACTCACCTATGAACGGCTAAGAAATCCAGCTCTGAAAAGTCCAAAAAGCAAACCACTCATCCCAAATCATAGGTTTCAGTCAACACATCCCTACGAAAGGCTATGAAATCCAGCTCAGAAAAGTCAAAAATAGCAATCCACACAATCCAAATCATAGGTTTCAGACAACACTTACCTATGAAAGACTAAGAAATCCAACTCAGAAAAGCCCGAAATAGTAATTTACATATCCCAAATCATAGGTTTCAGACAACACACACCTATGAACGGCTAAGAAACCTAGCTCAGAAAAGTCAAAAATAGCAAATTAACCATCCCAAATCATAAGTTTCAGACAAACACACACCTATGAACAGCTAAGAAATCCAGCTCAGAAAAGTCAAAAATAGCAATCCACCCATCCCAAATCATAGGTTTCAGACAACACACACCAACGAAAGACTAAGAAATCTAGCTTAGAAAAGCCGGAAATAGTAATTTACATATCCCAAATCATAAGTTTCAGACAACATTCACCTACGAAATACTAGGAAACCTTAGCTCAGAAAAGCCTGAAATAGCAAACTATTCATCCCAAACTAGAAGTTTCAGACAACAAACGCCTATGAGAGACTAAGAATCATAGCTCTGAAAAGTCCAACTTGCAAACTACACATCTCAAATCATAAGTTTCAGACAACACACTCCTTTGAACGGCTCAGAAATCCAGCTCAGAAAAGTCAAAAATTGCAATCCATCCATCCCAAATCATAGGTTTCAGACAACACACACCAACGAAAGACTAAGAAATCTAGCTCAGAAAAGTCCGAAATAGTAATTTACATATCCCAAATCATAAGTTTCAGACAACACACATCAACGAAAGACGGGGCTTGGGGGAGAGCCTTTGAGGGTCTGTGGGTCCCTTGAGGGCCGGGTGGTCCTTTGGGAGCTTGGGGGGACCTTTGAGGACCGGGCGCTTCCTTCGGGGTTGGGGTGGTGGGGATCGGAACCCTTTGGGGTTGGGGTAGAGGACCTCACGACACTGTTCAATGGAACTTGTGTATTATAACGACCACAGAGTTTCACCCTCAAATCCTCTTCTAAAATCTCTTCAAAAATCATCTTTTAAAATGTCTCTAACTGTTTCGCTGAAATAATTCCCTAAAATAATAATTTGTTCTGAAAAGATATAATAAAGCCTTAAAAAAGTATTAAAATGGTGGCTCAGGAGCCTTTGGGGGTGCCGGGGGCCCTTTGAGAATCCGGAGAACCTTTGAGGACGGGTGGCTTCCTTCGGGGTTGGGGTGAGGGGATCGGAACCCTCTGGGGTTGTGGTAGGGGACCTCACAACATTGTTCAAATGGAACTTGTGTATTATAACGACCACAGAGTTTTCAACCCCTCAAATCCTCTTCTAAAATCATCTTTTAAAATCATCTTTTAAAATGTCTCTAACTGTTTCGCCGAAATAATTCCATAACCTGTCTAAAAAAAAAAGTTTCGCCCAAATAATTCCTAAACGTAATTTCAGCGTGTTCCTTTTGTTTTTGGCATCTGCGCTGACGCATTTCAAATTAATAAGAAACCTGATTCCCGCGCTAAAACAATTCATCGCTAAGATGTTTCTTGGAGAATTGTTTCCATGGCGTTTGGTTATTAATATCTTTTGGAGTTCGACCAAAAGAGTTGTTTCCGAGGCAAAGACATTAATGACTTGGATCTATTCCTGGAGAAATGTTGACAGTACCTGTCAGACATTATTAAAATTTGCCTGGAAACAATTTGATTAATGACTGACAGCACAGGTGTTTCCAAATTCCCAATCGATTACGCAATCAATTTCTCAGAAATCCATTTCCCCTAGGGAGGCTATGCACATATTTGGTGTTAAACAAAGTTGTAGGTGGCAGCAGGGGTGGGCAATGGAGTCGGACCCCCCTTTCTACTTGAGTCCTCTTTGAAGTTTATACGACGACCCCTTCTATATGAATTGCCTCTGGGAAAAAATAAATGGAGTGTGGGGGAGGCTAGCTGCCCTCCAATCACTTTTGACTCTTAAAAAAGTGAATTACAACTTTCAATTTCCAATCATATGAGCCCTCTAGGAAGATTATACGAGCATCCCTTCCATAACATCCACATATACCCCAAGTGCATAACTTACAACGACTACCCCCAGGCCCTGGAGGGCTGTGTCAACACTGGAGTTTTTCGTTATCAGAACTTTGAACTATTTTAATAAAATTTCTATCTCAAAAATCTTTATCCGATGCATTTAGGGCTTGGAGGAGGTGGGGGGGCTAGTTGCCCTCTGATCTCTTTTGACCTTATAAAGTGAACAAGAACTTTCAATTTCCAATCAAATGAGCCCTCTCCGAAGTTTATACGAGCATCCCTTCCATAGGAACTAGATGTGCTCCTAGAGTATTACTCATAACACCTGCCTCCGGGCCCTGGCGGTTTCCGTTGACACAGGAATTTTTTCTTGTCTGACCCTTGAACTATTTGAATGAAATGGCTATTATACAAATTTTATTAGATGGGTTTGTGGAAAAAAATGGTGTGTGGGGGGGGCTAGTTGCCCTCGGATATCTTTTGACTCTTAAAATTGAACTAGAACTTTCAATTTTCAATCAAATGAGCCCCTCTGAAGTTTATACGAGCATCTCTTTCATAAGAACCATATGCGCCCCCAGGACAACACTTACAACGCCTATCCCCCGGGCTCTGGGGGGAGTTTTTGTTATCTAATTTTTGAACTATTTCCAAAACATGGCTATCTCAAAAATTTGTAGCGGAGGGGTTTGGGGAAAAAAGAGCGTGGAGGGGGCTAGTTTAACTCTCTTGATTCTTAAAAAGTGAACTAGAACTTTCAATTTCCAATCAAATGAGCCGTCTATGAAGTTTATACGAGCATCCCTTTCATAAGAACCATACATTCCCTTAGGGCATAACTTAGAATGCCTCCCCCTGTGCCCTGGGGGGGGGGGGGGTTCTATTGACACTGGATTTTTTCTTATACGACCTTTGAACTATTTTTAACAAAATGTCTATCTCAAAATTTTCATCAGATGGGCTTTGAAAAAGAAGGCGGGGGGGGGGGTCTAGCTGCCCTCGGATCTCTTTTGACTATTAAAAAGTGAGCTCGAAATTTCCATATCCAATCAAATGAGCCCTCTCTGAAGTTTATAACGAGCTTCCATTTCATACGAACAATATATGCCCCAGGGCATAACTTACAACGCTGCCCCTGGGTCCTGCGGGGTTGTGACGACACCCGAGTTTTTTTTTATCTGACTTTGGAGCAATTTTTAACTTAATGTCTATATCAAAATTTTTATTGGATGCATTTGGGAAAAAAAGGGGTGTGGGGGGGCTAGTTGCCCTCCGATCTCTTTTGACTCTAAAAAACTGAACTAGAACTTTCAATTTCCAATCAAATGAGCCCTCTCTGAAGTTTATATGAGCATTCCTTCCCTAAGAACCATATTTACCCCCAGGGCATAACTTATAACCCTTGCCCCTGAAGACTGTGGGGAGGGAAGTGTCCTGCTCAAACATATAATTCCCAGAACTTTCAACTACGTTGAACAAAATGGCTATATCAAAATTTTGATTGGATGTGTTTGGGGAAATGGTGGGCGTGGAAGGGGTGTCAGTTGACTTAGAATCGACTATTAAAATGGAACTAGCCATTTAAATTTCCAATCGAATGAGCCCTTTCTGAGGTTTCTACGACAACGTTTGTCTATTCAAAACCTTATACGCCCCCAGCGTATAACTTACAACCCTTGCCCTGAGGGCTGTGGGGGAGTTGTCATCCTCAAAGACCTAATTTACAGAACTTAAAACTACATTTAATAAAATGGCTATCTCAAAATTTTGATTGGATGTGTTTGGGGAAAAGGTGGGCGTGAGACGGTGGTTAGTTGCCCTCCAATCACTTTCGACTATTAAAAAGGACACTAGCCCTTTGAATTTCCAATCAAATGAGCCTTTTTGAAGTTTCTTCGACAACACCTTCTATAAAAACCTTATATGCCCCAGGGCATAACTTAAAACCCTTTCCCTGAGGGTTGTGGGGGAGTGTCCTCCTCAAAAACATATTTTCTATCTGAAAATCAACTACGCTGAACAAAATGGCTATCTGAAAATTTCGATTGGATGTGTTTTGGGGAATAATGGGGCATGGGGGGAGGGGGGCTGGTTGCCCTCCAATAACTTTCGACTATTAAAAAGGGCACTATCCCTTAAATTCCAATCGGATGAGCCTTTTTTGAAGTTTTGACGACAACGCCTTCTATAAAAAACCTAATTTGCCCCCAGGGCATAACTTAAAAAACCCTTGCCCTGAGGGTTGTGGGGGAGTGTCCTCCTCAAAAATATATTTTCTATCTGGAGATCAACTACGCTGAAAAAAAATGGCTAACTCAAAATTTTGATTGGATGTGTTCGGGGGAATGATGGGCGTTGGGGGGCTAGTTGCCCTCTAATCACTTTCGACTATTAAAAAGGGCACTAGAACTCTCGATTTCCAATTGAATGAGCCCCTTTTGAAGTTTTTAAGACGACCCCTTCATATGAAGTGCCTCTGAGAAAAAAAAAATAAATAATAAAACATTGGAGCCGTATGGCCTTTACTATAGGCAACGCTATAGCGTTGCCTCTGATAAACGTAAAAGAAAGTTATGAGACTTGGGTATAAAGTATTGTGTTGCAAAACACTCAAACAGTCATATATTTTTCACTGAAGATTGGTTAATGTTAATATTAAGAGTAGAAGTGACCCTAAAGGCCCGGGACGATACCCCTGCTGCCATCTACAATTTAGTTTAATGCTGACGGGACATAATTTATTCAAGGATTATCGATCGAGTCTAATGGGGGTCAAGGTCAATCGATCTGTTGTTGTTTGGCCACGTGTAATGACATGAAGGGTGATTTACATAATCGATGGGGGAATTATTGATTCACGAAGGGGGAATTATGAAACAATATGGTCATAGAGTCCCTAGGGAGAAAGATTACGTAATCGCTCAATGACCTCTTTTTCCAAGATCGATTTATTTGTTGTTTCTATGTGTAATAACTCCGGGACGAAGGTTGCACATGCGCATTGAATTCTAACGGGAACAATGTTATTGATCTAGGACTCGAGGGGGAAGTGAATTTCCGAGAACTTGATTGCGTAATCGATTTGGAATTTTATTGATCCGATAACGGGAAACAGTTAGATCACGTGTTTCATTCTCAGTCAATCAGCGAGTCGGTTACATCCCCCTTCTCAGCCAATCAGAGGGCTTGTTTACATATTAGCGGCGGAGGGAATATAAGGAAGGGATTTTTGCTATAGTTTTATTAGTCTGTGAATAGAATTCAAAGGAGTGAGAAGAAGAAGAACAGTTTGACTTTACTCATTTGGATATATATTTGTGTGTGTGTTGATGATGACGAGTGGAATGTTTACCCTATTAGAAGTTGATAGTGGAGTTGATGATAATAGTACAAGAGCACCAAGCATTGCGGTGGAAATCACGAAAGGATCACGGCTTTGTCTGGAATGGGATGCAGTATATGCAAGATATGTGATATCCTTGAGCAAATTTAAAATGGAGGATCAATTATGTTTCGCCGCTAAAGTTGATATAGCACATGTGAATAGACTTCAATGTGCTTTAAGTGCATTGATGAAACATATTGAAGACAATAAACAGTATCGTTAATTGTACATGCTCTGTATTATTGATGTTGTTGTTGTTGTAATTATTCAATAAAATTGTTTCGAAATCGAAAATGTTCTCTTTCTTTTCTGGTTAGGGCTAACGAATCAGGGTCAGTCTAGAGTCAGCAGTCGGAGTGAAAGGATTGAAAAATGAATAAATTTGAGAAAGAGAGAATTAGATCAAATCTAGTGTTTTATGGAAAAACATTTGATTTTGGATGATGATTTTCTCGAGTTATCTCTTAAACGCAGGATATTCTCATGTCAGGGAACACTTGACAATATAATGAGGAGTGATTCTCCCCCATTGGACTATTGTATGAAACTTTTAAAATGTTTTTTCAAATGCTTATAGTCAATTTATTGATATATTAATTGGAACAAAGCAGAATCATATTGTGGATATACTTTTGAAAATATTGCCAATGGATTCAATGTAGATGGCTCCCCCATCATTCGAAAGAGGTAACGTCACAGAGCTACTCCTCTCTCCCACCATTTCCCTCTCATTGAATTTATCGAACGAAGAGGATCAGTTTCGTTTTAGCTGTGAGTGAGTTGACATCGGAAACCGAAAAATGTTCTATATATGTCCATTGTGCATGTACACTCTTGGCAGTTGGAATCAATGTGAGAACTGTACAATTATTGATGACTATAGTGAAAAGTGTAAATTATGTAATCCTTGTAAATTACATAGAGGTTATGCAGTACAAATTAAAGGATGTAATTCATGTCTTGAGGAGGTGTGTGACTCTCATCCTAGAGGACACCTGTGTTCCAATTGTCACTATGATAAATGTGATCAGTGGGAGAATACTTACCCCGCTATGATTGGAAAGAATCCCAAACGTGATTTTAGTTTATTTTACGAGATTGGTATCGTCGTGGATTTAAATTATTCTGGGAAGAGGAATCTGGTCTACGATTCAACTGTTGGGGTAACAAGACAATCTGGTTTCTACGTCATCGTTGTGATGACACCACCTACTATGACTATAAACCAAGTGATTTTTATTTGGCTGTGACGGAATGTGATTCACCATTTGAAAACATTGTATGTGATATTGCTTCAAATAGACAGATTGAAACTCGTGAATTTCATAATATGAATGCAAATAGTATCATTGACTATACAAAGAGATATGACAAGAGTGAAGTTACATTGTACTGTAGAAAATGTGACCCTGACTTTGCAGTCAATCAAGATCAATATAGAGTGAATCCAAATGATTTACCAGCATTAGTGGTTCACGACAGTTGCCTATACATCGAAGATGAAGAAATCTAAAGTGAAGATTTAAAGACATTGTTGTATATATATGCATTTTATTAATAAACAAATTCACAAACATTTTTTAAGCACTTTACTCTTAGGGCACTGAAATCAATACTATATAGGTCTGAGAGGATATTTTCCACTAGAAAGTCATTCAGACGGGATTGTCACTATAAATGTGGAGAAACTGCTTGTAAGTATAGCCGCGACATCGGAACACAAAATATAGTAGTGCATGGAAGCCGCAGCTTTTAGTCGTTAGATCCTGAACCCTCTTCCGATTTTGAATAATAGTTTTCCCACTGCTCTCAATATAGTTGCTGATGTGAGGCGTGTAGAATGTATAGGGTAGACCAAGAGGATCAAAAAATTCAATCGTCTTCATTGTTTGAAAGATGCACAGCCAATGACCCGTCAGCACAGTCGACGGACTGCTATTAACAATAATCAAGGTATTGTTCGCGCTTTGAATTTTTCCAAGAAAGTCTGAGGGTAGACAATAGGATTTGTACTGGGACATGTAGGGGTCCATGTTAAATACATTGATTATTTGACTGGTGTTCATGGTGCCAAGTCTAGTAGAACACTGCCTTCGGGAGTGATTTCCCAATAGGTTTCATATTGATTTAGTGAGATTAGTGCAATACTCTCTGCCAATGGGTCGGCAAATGTACACTCTAAACGCACACTCCCCGTACGTACTATACTCATATCCTGTGTGCCAGACAAATCCAGTACAATGATACCATGTGTTTTAGCAAACATATCTTCGGTTATACCATTTTCAAATAGTTGAGAGTCATGGTCTAGGGTTTGCATGGTCAACTCGTACAATGTTCTATAGGATTTATCAAAAGATAGATTGTAGAGTGGGATGCCGTTTACTTTGCACACAAGAGATGAAAGTCCAAACATCTCGAATTTATGTGGACATTCAGTCCATGATCCTATTGCACTGGCGCTTTTTACAAATGCCAAAAGCCAATTTCGAGGGGATTTCGCCATTGATAAAGGATGAATCGGTGAAGGTGCGTGAGCCCATTGCAATATGACGTTGATTGGTGATTGTATGAGGAACAAGTAGTTTAATATTGTGCCATTGGCTCTCAGTTTTTCCACGGCCAAAGCAACAGAACTCATAACCTGTTGTTTGCGTACATGAAGTATTGCCGAGGTGAGGGAGAGACTTACATCAGGATTGGCAGCAAGTTCCTTTCTCAATATGAAATTGGAGGGTGCAAGCGTCAATTTTATATCCACTTTAACATTGGGCGGCAGCCATTGGGGTATATTAAATATTTCATGATATATTTTTCCAACTAGATGTAATTCACTAGTTGTAGCATTTTTAAGTGCATCTGTACTATCAGTATTAGTAATATATTCATATCCATTGGAGGTGCCTCTCAATTCCTTGTATGACTTGGGTGTCATCAGCATGAATTGCATATAGCTTGTATAATTTGAGAGATTGTTGCTTGTGCTCACCAGCGTGCCATTGATGTAGACACTAATTTGACGAAATAAATTATGTAATATACAATTTTCATAGGATATCCCATCGGCCCGAATTGGCATTGTATTATCGGATTTCCGGACTTTCATTTGCAAATCTATAAATGTGAAGACATGTCCATAAAGTAGTCTTCATTGGAATAAATTTGAAAGTGGATATTATCGGAGAGGGGTTGTTGTGGATAAAATTGTTCATAGTATCCATGCTTGACACTCACATCAACATTTTCAGCATTGAATAGATTCAATGAGGCGGTGATTGAAGGTTGAGAATCCTTATGCGGTAGGTAGGACATTTTAGGAGAAGAAATCTAGTTTCGATCTAACAATTCTATTCTTCCTGGGACTTCTGTTTACAGCACGTGTCGGCTTTTTCCTTCTTTTCTTTGACAAGAGGGATGATGTCTTTCGTTTCCGACCTGAGTGGAGACTGATGAGGGATGCATTGTTTCTTGACCTTTTTAAGCCTTTACCATTCTGTTTTAATCTCTCGCCAAGGGTTCGCGCACTGGACCTAAGATTTTCCGAAGCACTTTTTTTAAAATCCTTGCCAGAGCCCCAATCGTATAGTGTAGAGGATGCAAAATCTGTCGCAGCCGGTACAAGATATTTTCTAGCCAGTGGTAGTGAAGAGCGAAACAGCTTAGCAAACCAACTGCCAAGACCGTAGCCAGACATTGACGAGCGACCTTTGTAGTAGTCCATTCCATTGCCCTGTTGTCTCGGGCCAAGAGTATTAACATAGCAGTCAATATCAGGACAAGTGAATACCACTTTTTTATTAGACATCTTGCTTTTGAACGATGGGTCGAAAATGGCATGTAATCACAGCCAAACCTTTTGAAATTGCTATGGGATCACCCAATTCGGTTCTTAGTGTTAACTGACAGAGTTCCAAATAGCAAGTGTTTACGGGAATATACTGAAGATGCTTTATATTGTAGTGATGAATATGTTCTTGATTGGTTTTTCGTTCAAGAACTCGTAGGAGGGGAACATTTGAATTACCAACCCGAGATGTTTCCACAAATGAAGCGTAGAGAAATATACAAGTGTCTGTGGTGAAGGCAGGCGGGTAGTCAGCGAAAATGAAATTAGTGTTTCCGGCACTTTTACCATTGATTATATTGAGCTTAAAGCCAAGAACATCCTTTAGATTATCATTGAGAATAACCTTTTCACTGGCAATAGGTGAACTAATGTAGATCTTGCCCTCCTCCTTTGAATAGTTGAAATGAAAAGCTCCTTTTTTACGAGCGGAAATTCTTTTATTGATAGTACGACATAAATCATTCATGCAGGTGAGTTCCTCGTAGGGTAATTCAATATATGGATAATCCAACCAATTGATTTTTTGAATTTGTTCTTGATCACCTGTTGGTGGCGGCGGCCAATCATAGGGTCTAATTTTTATTTCATATTTACGATCCTTTCTCAGGATGTCATAGGTATTTTTGAGAATACAGTCGACAAGAGCCACTTCATACTTTCCGTCGAATTTGATGGTGGGGGAGAGTTTCGTCCAAAAATCACTTGTTCTATTCAAGTCGTTGTAGAGAGGATCAGAAACATTGGACATGAAAGTCACATAGAAATCATTGGGCATTGTTAATATCTTCAGCACTGACCCAAGAATCAAAATCTGAGTTGTATCCTAGCCAGCGAACAAGCAACTGTTTCTTACCATGGCGTGTACGACTCTTTAATATCTTTTCAATTTGATAAATTTCACTAGTGTTTCTAACTTTTTGCAGTTCATATTCATAAAAACCGCCGAGAATCTCATCATCTTTGGTGTCTCGCAGTCGATAAGTTATGGGCTCGGTGTCCAGGATTTTGGACACTTTAAAAAGTTCAGTGCTCCATAAATAATTCCCCTTTTCAAAAATATTGGTGGTTCTATTAATTCGAACAGTATCACCAACATTGAATTTCTTCTTTTTTTTCTCTTTTTCACCTTGGAGTATTGCTTTAGAAAAGCATCAAATGTATTTTCATTGTAGTGAACATCCCGAGGGCTTGAGTTGGACAGAGATCGATGGGGTCGATGGTTGTATATCTGCATGATTTTATCTAAATCATGAATAAAAGCCGGTGTATTTTTCAATGTGCAATATCTTGAAATTAATAGACGAATCGTTCTTATTAATCGTTCAGCCAATGCAGCCTTTATCGGACTGTGACTATGATAAAGTGTTGTATTATATTTCAAAAGAACCTTTTGCACATGGGGATTAACAAATTCACTGCCACGATCCGATTGAATTTTTCTATACGAATCCTGTTCAAGAATACTTTCAATGGCCCGAGCAACTTCAACACCTCTCTTTGATCGTAGTGGAATGGCATAGGCATAGCGACTAAAGATACTGATTGCCACTAGAATATATTTGTAGGGCGCATTGTGACGCCGTTGAACTGCGTCTAAAGTTAAAAGATCCGTTTGCATTATATGCAGAGGGAAAAAGGCTTTAGTTTGTCGATATTGTTTACTGCGAAGCCTGTGATTTCGATGTAGTGTGTAACTTGATCATTTTCTAGATACTCTTTTGCATTTTTCAATGTGGTGGTGCCGGAGACAGCTTTGGAAAGCGTTTTGGGAGACTTAAACTCCCCACCTCGCCAATATTTTATAAAACACCTTTCAAAACTTCATCCACTTTGAACGTAAACACGTAGTGTAATGTCCACTCCCCTTTTGCACACTGGTGGGCGAATCAATTCGTCTTCGCTTTTGACTAGCAGCCACAGGTGTTGTAAAATCACTGGTGCTGATAGTATCTTCAAATATTGAATCTTCTTCTTTTTTAAATGGTGTTGGAGGAGGACTATATTCTCTTAGTTTCTTTAGAATTTGCTTATTGCCAATAAGACTTTTGGGAAAGTTTGATACACACAGAAAGGTGTATAGATTATCGTCAAAGGATAAGAGTCCTTTACGATTCGTCACCATATCACAAATTAAATCAACTAGATTATAACTTTTTCCCTGAATTATAATTCGTTTCCCTGTGCTCTCGACTTGAACTTGATCGCCAGTTTCCAACATGAGATAAGATAATACTCTTTTACTCTGTTCTCGATAGGTGAGTGGCAATAGGTTTCCAATTTTCAATACAATTGAATTCAATTCCTTCTCCTTTGATTGTGTAGAATCTTGAGGAGATGTTTCCTGTTTAGAGGGATCGGCGACGGTGGGTCTCTCACGATATGGTTTATGTTTGTCCACACGTCGCAATGCATCTTGAAGTAAAAGCAGTTTTTTGTCATCGGCAATATTCTCATCGTTAATGAATTTGCTTAGATTGTCTTCAAAATGTTCGATGGGCGAGAGGACAAGTTCAAATGGTGTCAATTTATATGGTTTTGCCATTCTCTCTCTAGAGAAAACTGTTTACAAGTCCTGCAATTATCGGTAGTAAAAGTGTGAAAAAGCTACCGCCTGCTTGAAGGAGTTGTTTTCTTTTAAATTTTTTTCCCTTGTTTTTACAAGCCAAGGCGCGTACAGTGGAACGATGTTGCTTTGTCTGTTGTCTAACACCTTCTGCAGTTGAACATTGCCCTCAGTTAAATTAAACAAAGTTCAGATATTAGATTAATGAAATCATTGTCAACCCCATGTTTGAGTATAGCCTTCCTAAGCAATGGTTTTGAAGTGCTTAAAACGGAAAACAGATGCCGTTGTTCGTGTAGTTTCTTCAGTGTCATAATGGCGACTAATAGTCTTTTCTACTGTTCACCGGAAGATATACTGTAATTTCATTGTTGAAAATGTCGGTGACTACACGTAGATCCTCGGGCGTGCTCTGATTAAGATCCAGCAAAATGTAACCGTAGGGCTTGCTAGTCGCCTGAGTGTATGCTGACAACAGAAATTTTGGAGCGCCGGGGTATATCTGCTTATTGAGAGTTATGAGCGAGCTAGAATCACGAACGACTCGATAGATAATATAGACAGTGCAATTCAAAGCAAGGGTTCGCATACATTTGCTCTGATGAAACAGATTGTGTAGAACCAGAGTAACGGAAATGTGTTCATGATGGGAGCGAACGGTGAACAGTTGTAGCATTTCCTGTGAGAACTGTTCAATGGATTCGGCCAAATCATCAATAATCAACCACGAGTTCGATTCAATACTATTGAAAACATCAAGTCCTCGTATGAATTGTATTGGTATGGTTGTGGCAATAGCTTTTATTTTATCATAGGACTCCTGCCAAATACTATAGCAATAGTAGATTTTTTTCGGTTTTTCCGAAAAACATTTTATCGCAATTTTGAATTATTCTAGCTAAAAGCGTTGTTTTCCCCGACATTGAGGGACCACACAGAAACAATCTGAAGGGTGTTTTAAATTGATACATGTTGGGGACAACAGTCGGACTACAACTAACTGTAAATCATATGTGCTCAATGAATAAGTAGTAATTTTCCCATAGATCTATCTATTCAAGAACAACAAAAACAATATTTCATGGCAGCATTTATTTCGACACTGCATGAAAACAAATATTTTGCAGTCAACATGAACAACGATAAAAATAATAACACTTGTTCAACAAGAACAATTGACAAAATTTCATGGTGGTCAAAATGAAAACTCTATTTGTTCAACATGAACACAGGGCAATGATAACACTTTATAAAAAAAACACTTATTGTCTTTAAAAACACTTTTCTGTACAACACTTTATGTACAATAAAAAAAAAAACACTTTTTGTCCATCATCAACAACACTTTTCTGTACAACACTTTTTGTCAACTTAAACACTTTTCTATACAACACTTTTTGTACAACAGAAAATACACACACTCAGGGAATTGCTAGTAGCACAGTTGAACTTGATTACGGTGAATTTAAAGGTGTGTGGGATCCCCCCACCCCCCAGGGCCGCGGGGTCGAAGGCCGGCCGGCCGCGGGGCGGAAACCCCCCCCCCCTGGGCGGCCACGGGAAGGGACCCCCCCTCCCCCCGGGGGCCGCGGGCGAAAAAAGAATAGTTGCCATCACTGCTATGGGTTAGGTTAGGTTAGGTTAGATTAGTTGGTTAGGTTAATTTATGAACAGGTTGAGTGGTTAGTTGGTTAGTTGGTTAGGTTAATTTATCCAGACCAAGTTGATTGCGATAGTCAATGCATTCAACTCGGTCTGAAATACGGGTAGTGGCCGTGGGGTAGGACAGTCACACCATTCTCGAGCACATAGACCTTGTCGGATATACATGACATTGCATTCTTTTCCACTCTCACAGTATAATTTCTATACTGTAGAGAGCGAATTGCAAGCACTTGTGCTCTCGGCACTAGGCTACTTTCTACACAGTCTCTGTACACGCTCATGTTGAAATTGCTCTTTACAAAATGTGTAGGCACCCCTTTACACGCCTTCTTTTCTTCCCCACTATGAGTTTCCACGCAATAGACTTTGGGACCCGTGAACACCCCCCTGGATATCAAATCACTCCCCGTCTCTGATTTTAATTTTAATAGTTGGTTGGGGGCTTGACGTTTCACCAGCTCGGGGTAGAGTGATGGATTCCAGTTGGTGAAATCCATCCGCGAGCTGATGTGTTCCCCCTTTTGCAAATCACCCAATAAATCCAATTCAGTCCCATTTACCTTTAACAGCAGAGAATCTGTATCCCCATAGTAAACTTGAACCTCCCCCTCCCGTGGCCATTGCACCTTGCACACATTGTAAAAGAACGACAACATGAGCTTTTTTGAAATTTCTAGTACTGAACTGCCGCCTGCTATATTCTTGTTCAGTACTACATTTCGCTTTCGCCTGTGTAGAAGAACCATGCCAGTCTCTATGCTCGTGAATGATGTAAAATTGGGGTCGGCAATAATTCGTGCACACTCTAGAGGGTCAGTCACGACGTCACAGCGAGATCTATTACGAACGCTTTCACACATTTTGCCAAACGCTGAATTTAGAATGAGCTTATACATTTCCTTCTCCACCTTTGAGTTCGCCTTAGAGCGTTTATCGACAAAGGTGTCGATAAACGTTTTCAAGTAGGGTCGCTGATTGAACTGCAGGACTCTGTGTATTTTGGTGATCTTGAAGCCGTTGCTCACCATCCAGTGCAAAAGCACATGGTGAACAACGATATTCTCCTTAGGGTCCAAATCAGCAATCAGTTTTCTGTTTAGAGGGAGTCCAGTGCATCCCCATATCCTCAACCAATGAACGATTGTAGGGGCTCAGAGAGTCCCTGCTCACCGGCCGATTGATACAGGGAAAGACAAAATCTTTGACTGAGTCGTGAAGCGCCAGTGGAATGTGACCATCAACTTCAAAGAACCATCCTTGTGGCCCATTGTCCTCGACGGTGGTAATGTCGGGGAACTCACAAGGATTCTCAAGCCATTGATAGTTTCCCACACGGCAAAGAGTAGTGTGACATTGCCGAGGGGTACAATGAGTTCATGTCCAAGAACACTGCATTTGACTTTGCACCGGTGCTTTGTCCGCTCGGATCGGTTGATAAGACGCGGTCCCCATGATAAACATACCCACCCCTCATTGAACGCTCTACAAAAAGGTGCTGATCTACGTCGGTGATTAGGCCTATTTCCTCCCTGCTAATTTTTAAAATTAAATCCATCACTAAATGGGGTGTAGAAAAATAATAGCCTATATCTAACCCGAACTCTGAATAGATCTGGTCTGTGTTCTTACAGACTATATCCAACAGAGTTAGAACGTCACTGGCCAAGTAGAGTCTACAATAATCCCACCCATTTTTACAATCCCCCTTGGACCACACCTTCTTGGCAAACTCATACTCCTCGGCTGTGCATTCACTGTTGGTCAGTGAATTGTAAAAAGCTTCAATTGGAGGTAGTTTCTCCTCACTTAAGCGTGCGCCAGAACAGTAATAATCGTATGCGTATATACCTTTGCAGGTCAACAGGTCATACATTTCACTGTCTGGAAAGTGCTGTTTAAGCAAGGGAAAGCTATCAAAATTGTCGCTTTTTTGCACTTGAATCAATTGACTCAATGCCTTGGGGAAAAAACTAAAGGAATCTAAAAACCTGATTTTATTCCAGCACATATGCCCATTATCCACTGCCTGCCATTTCAGTTCGAGAAGCAATAACTTCTCAGCTGATTTGGGAATAATGTTGTAGATAAAAGAACTATTTACCCATGGACAATCTACTCCCCCTCCCTCCCTGTGCATACGTGCCAGTGCCGGTAAAATAAATTTTAAGTCATAATTGGAATTATGAATAAAAACAGGGATAAAAAACTGCTGGCTAACATTTAAATTACACGATTGATGCGCAACCCCCCCTAAAATTACTACCCCCCGAGGATATTTCCTGCCACAAATGGTCATGATCTCTGACTTTCCCCCTCCCCCCACGTTTCCCTTTAGTCCCCTTATCCACCTCTGCAAACTCTCCCTTACAAACCCAACATATTTTTTGATTTTTAATCGCGAGACGATCCTCTGCAGACAACACCATTGGATAATGGGTATTTCTCAAACGAGAAATAGCACCATTAGCCGTGCTAATCAGTTTAGTCAATGCCTTGACCATGCACTCGTCCCCCTCATCCAATGTTTCAACTATTTCTAACAACTGCATGGTGTTAGAACTGTCTCTTTGCGCGTGGGCGTAGGACACTGCAATAGCCTGATGTTCTTTGACTCGGTTTGGAAATTGGGGGTCATTCACCTCCACCAGCTTAGCTTCACAGTCTAAAGATATTTTGTTGCACTGGAGAAGGGTGTTTTGGAAATTTTTAAAACGTAGAATGGCCCTATCCCCTGAAACCTTTTCCACTGTCTGGTAGCCGTGGCGGCTACAATGCCTCATGTGATTTTGTAACTTTAGTTCAGTCCAAAATCTAGAGAGGCATGTTGGACAGTAGAAACGGGTCCCCCTATTCTTACCCTCCCCAAGAACTCTAATAATGTCAGTGATAGGGTTAAAATGACCGATTGTGTTCGGTTGACTAGGTGGTGTGTGTAAAGCAACCAAACCCAGTGCTTAACCAAATCAACTGAGGGACCCCTTACAGGGAAGACCACCCCCTTCTTTTTAGAGCGAGTTCCATCTTCAAATTCTGTTTCATACTGAACCACAGTAACGCCGATATTTAAATGAGCATTAGCCCTTTCAAACATGTCAATAGATCTTAGCGTTACTGGGTATTTCCTTCTAAACAAGAAAAATCTACAACTGGGAAATCGGACCCTTCCTTCCCATGTGTAGCCCAATTGTCCAAATTTTTCTTGGTAGCGTCCCGAGCTAGAGGCTCGAATGCTGATATGAGGAAAGCATATCTGAAACACTTTTGATCTGTTTCAAAACAAATCCGCTGGACACCTTGACAACCTACTAGATCTGGATTATATTTTAAAACTGTATCCCTATCAGACCCTGCCCCCCTCTTAAAATAAAATCTTTCTTAAATTTACATATATTTACGCTTAAATTTTCAACAAAAAGAACTAGAGATCCACTACCATTTTCATTAAAGTTCTCGAGATGCGTTATAATTGATCGACCCAATCCATGAAAACACCCCCAAAATTTTCTAAATTTGAATAAACCAAACGCATCTCGGAATGTACATAATGATAATAAACCTCGCTTTTTCCCTCATTCAAATAAAACACTTTTAAAACAATGGAGACCTAATTGAATCCCTACCTCCCCACAACTGAATTTGATTCTCCAGAAGTGCACGAATTTTATCTACATAGTTGTGTACAATTTCTACAGGGTCAAAAACAAAATTACCACACAAAAGCGAATTAAAAGGGTCACCAAACGTTGCAGTGAAAACAACTATATTATTTAAAAATTCTGTTGGACAGCTGAAAGTCAGGGAGAGTTGTACCCCCCTCCCCCTCTTGTATTATTACACCCTCCCCCAAGCTGTTCAACAATATCTGGCGAATGCTCCACTTCAGTTGTTCGAAGTGGAGTCGTTAGGGTATCGGAGGTTGGAGGGTTCCCTGTTAATTCCCGGGTAAAATCGTCTAAAATTTGCAATGTGTTTTGGACTTAGCAAAGGTAAGTCCCCCTGTTCAACTGTGCTATTATCTAAATTAGTTAAAAAATCATCTAAAAACTCATCAATATTATCTGGAATTTGATGTAAATCATCCCATAGTGAATTGTTGGGGAGCTCCACATGTGCATCTTCTTCTCCTTCTCCAACTGACGAGCAGGGGGGAGATGGGGAGTATGGAACCAGGACAACCTATAGATGAAAAAATAGCTTATTTTCAAAGTGTTCAAATCATCCCTACTGTTAAAATTTGGATTATTATTGCTTAATAACATTTGGTTAATACAACTGAAGATAATCTAAGATATGACATAGAAGGCGACAATTTGTTCGTTTATTTTCAAAGTGTTCAAATTTTTTTTTTTTTCGGTGCTTCCCCCAGCGCTTCCCGTGGCGCTTCCCTGGCCCGTGGCGCATCTCTGTGGCGCTTCCCTGGCCCGTGGCGCATCCCTGTGGCGCTTCCCTGGTCCGTGGCGCATCCCTATGGCGCTTCCCTGACCCGTGGCGCATCCCTGTGGCGCTTCCCTGACCCGTGGCGCTTCTCGGGCCCGCAGCGCTTCCCGCAACGCTTCCCCGCCCCACAGCGCTTCTCGGACCCGCGGCATATCTTATATTAGTATAAGATATTTACAATCTAAAGCATGACATAGTAGGTTTTGATTTTGTTCAAACAATTCCTCCAAATAAAATTTTCATATTAATACTCTTTATCTGCTCTGGGAAAAAACATGATTTGAAAAGGATAGCCATCTCCTCTCATTATACACAACTCATTCAGATATAAAGTTTTTTTTTATAATATTTGTAGAGGCAAGGTGAACCATTC
Source organism: Artemia sinica (assembly GCA_027921565.1). Classification (NCBI taxonomy): domain Eukaryota; kingdom Metazoa; phylum Arthropoda; class Branchiopoda; order Anostraca; family Artemiidae; genus Artemia; species Artemia sinica. The sequence goes on from CM051275.1 coordinate 22,051,614, forward strand.
GTTTATATCGCAATAGAAATTACCAAACCTTACTATGACCAGAATATAGTGCCTTTTTTTGGTTTCACTAATCTATTTAGCAAAAGGGTGAAAACATGACATAGTAGGTTTTGATTTTGTTCAAACAATTCCTCCAAATAAAATTTCATATTAATACTCTTTATCTGCTCTGGGAAAAAAAACATGATTTGAAAAGGATAGCCATCTCCTCTCATGATACACAACTCATTCAGATATAAAGTTTTTTTTTATAATATTTGTAGAGGCAAGGTGAACCATTCGTTTATATCGCAATAGAAATTACCAAACCTTACTATGACCAGAATATAGTGCCTTTTTTTGGCTTCACTAATCTAATTTAGCAAAAGGGTGAAAACATGACATAGTAGGGTTTTGATTTTGTTCAAACAAATTCCTCCAAATAAAATTTCATATTAATACTCTTTATCTGCTCTGGGAAAAAAACATGATTTGAAAAGGATAGCCATCTCCTCTCATGATACACAACTCATTCAGATATAAAGTTTTTTTTATAATATTTGTAGAGGCAAGGTGAACCATTCGTTTATATCGCAATAGAAATTACCTAACCTTACTATGACCAGAATATAGTGCCTTTTTTTGGCTTCACTAATCTAATTTAGCAAAAGGTGAATGCATGCACTTGACATGATTCAAAAGGGAGAACATTATATTTCCTTTGGGAGAAAAAAATCTTTCAATATTCCCGCTGAGATATACTTTTACGCAGTGTTCGAAAATGTTACATGTAGAAAAGGCCTATAAAAGTTGGATGAAATTGATAGATATTTCTATATAATAGGTAGGAAAAAAATGCTTACATTTGCAAAGTCCGAGGGCAGTATTTGAATGCCCGAAGGCCCAGGCGAAACTTGTTGCACCATCGGTGGCGGGCTTTGTGTAGTCGGGACAGGTAGTCCATAGAAAGCAGCTGTCCATTTACTCTTTAGTTTTTTGTCCTGATTGCATTGTTGTCTGCACAGATGGTTGCACTTGTTTTGGGGTCGAGCCAGCGTTCTTAATAATAGATGGTCTTGTCTCGTCCACTCTCAGTTTCTTAGCGGGCGGCGGCGCCATACATTCTTCACAATTGGCCTTAAAAAGAAGAGAAAAATTACTATCAAAATAATTTGCCCCTTTTTTACAGAAAGAAAGTTAGTACCCTCATCCATGTAATTTTGTTTAGACAAAGCATTTTATCTCTTTTCAGTAAAGCAAAAAGTAAAAATTTCGCGAGAAATATATTAGGCTTAGAAATCAAACGTTTTTATTAGACAATCAGTAGTCTATAGCCATAGGATAGGAATCATTGTTTCTATTTTTACCATTTAGAAAAATATTAAATTTTCCGGTCTATAGGCTTTAAATTAGATCGTTAACCCATCGACCTGTAGGCCTAAAATTTGCGATCATAGGTAAAAATGCTATTCAATTTACGCATAATAAAGCAATGTATCTTTTTCTTAAACTCACTCCCCTTACTTTTCACGCGAAAGAAACAGTTTGTTTTCACCTTACAATGGAGGTGTTAGACTTGAGGCATTGTCAAACCCCCCCCCCCCCCCCCACCTTCCACCAATGTCCTAAAAAATTGTTAGGCATTAATTTTGGAAATAACTCATTTCCATGCTTCCATACCACATAGAATTACGCAAAGCCTGTAACCACACAATGTTAATTAACAATAATCCCTCTTTTCACGCGAAACTGTTTTTTTAATTCGATGGGAAAAACTAACCTTCTCAGAGAAACCTTTTGGTTAAGCCGCTATCCAAATTCTTGTATATTTACCAAAGCCGGATGTACTTTAAAGGGGTGTCAGTAATTATCAGCTATTTAAATCGTTGCGAGAAATCTGTAAGTCAATCCATAGCGGTGAAAAAACACTATATTAAGGGAATGACAGAAAGTTGACAGTTGCTTTTAGATAAGATACGGAATTTATCAAAAACAGAATTAAGGTCGTAAACAGAGGGGGGAGGAAGGATGGGGTTTACGTAACGAAAAAAAGAGCGTATTTTACGCTTTTTATCGAGTATAAACATCATATAGTGACGTTTGTATGGGGGGGGGGTTTACCCGAATATAGTAGAGGGTGACCACGGAAAACAATTTTATTTTGAAAATAAAAAATGAAAACAGAACTTACATTGCTAATTGTGGCTGCCAAGGCTTCAAGTTCATCAATAATTTCATGTGTTCTATCCATTGTGTTCTGGAACTTTCTGATAATTTAATCACATTGCATGCCCGTTATATACGAAATCTCAAGGGTGAATTGTTATGCAACGGGGAAATCATATGTAACCAGCCTCTGATTGGCTGAGAAGGAGGATGTATCCGACTCGCTGATTGGCTGAGAAGGAAACATGTGATCTAACTGTTTCCTGTTCCAGGACACCTTGACATTCACCCTAGCATGCACTTGTCCAAAACAACAATAATAAATAAATCCCTCAGGCCTAAAGATTAAAGAAACCTTAATGTTTCTTAATTCCCCCCTTCGTGAATCAATAATTCCCCCTAGCGATTATGTAAATCAAGTTCTCAGGTTAAGCTAACCAAACAACAATGAAGCCATGTTTGTTTCTTAATTTCCCCTTCGTGAATCAATAATTTCCCCTAGCGATTATGTAAATCAAGTTTCTCAGGCCAGGCTAGCCAAACAATCTCATAGCATTCGCGTCAAGCATGTCCATTCTCACTGACAACGAACAGACATAAAAACAGGAACATAAATTGCTGTTGTCATCCTTAAATGTGACAAAATTCCTGTTTTTTCATTCTCACTGACAAAAAACCATGAAAACAGACATAAATGTGAGAAACTTCCTGTTTTTCAAATTCTCACTGACAAAAACCATAAAACATCCATAATTTGATGTTGACATCCGAGAAAAACATCAAATAAATCGACCTTGGAAAAAGAGGTCATTGAGCGATTACGTAATCTTTCTCCCTAGGGACTCTATGACCATATTGTTTCATAATTCCCCCTTCGTGAATCAATAATTCCCCCATCGATTATGTAAATCACCCCTCATGTCATTACACGTGGCCAAACAACAACAGATCGATTGACCTTGACCCCCATTAGACTCGATCGATAATCCTTGAATAAATTATGTCCCGTCAGCATTAAACTAAATTGTAGATGGCAGCAGGGGTGTCGTCCCGGGCCTTTAGGGTCACTTCTACTATTAAGATCACTTGTACTCAAGTGCTGTACTGAATTGAAGAGTTAACAGCCATGGCTAATTGGATAAAAAGCCAAAAGAGATAGTGTGAGTGAGAGGCAAAGCTAGAATAAGTCTTTTTTTCAGATTTTTTTAGTGGCAAAGTGGCTCAGCCGGGCCAATTGTTCGACGCATATAGTCAGATGATTTTAATTGGACATGACAGTGTGAGTCACGATAACTTATTTGTAATTAAATGAAGAGAAAACAATTAATAACAGGTAAAACTTTTCATCAAGATAGTTTTTTCTAATTGTTGTAATTACAACTTTTGCCGTTATTGAATAATTTTCTTCGGTTTTAATTATAAGCGGAAAGACAATGTGGTCTAAGAGTATTGTCTAAGAAATTTTCTACTTATTTATTGTACATTATGATTTTCTGTACGCATTTTTGTTAAAACAACAGGCGTTTGTGCACAGCGCAATATTCTTTAATGAATAAACCACAAATTATCTTCTACCTCAATCAAGATTAATGAAATCAGATTTAGGATTAAAAATAAGTTAGAGAGTTTTTTACCTTCCAAGAAGTTCAGGTTCTGCTCTTCCAATTAACAATGATGTCAGATCACTATCGATTTGAACATAAACATGCTTCTCATTGGGGCAACACTTCAAACCAGCATACAAAACGGGCTTATAGCCTTTTTCCTCACTTGGATGAAGTTCACCCATAAGCAAACTATAAGCACGGTTGACCTTCAATCGGCATTCTGGACAGAACCTAAAAATAAATATACATATGTACATAAAGGAAACTTAATAAGAAGTAGTTTTGCTACAAAGCAAAGTAACAGAACAGATTATACACATGCACAGAATTGTCATGCACCTTAAAAAGGGAAAATATTCTACAAGTAATTATTCGCAAAAATAGCAGTGAGTTCTTAAAGACACTTATTAGTAGGGAGGGCCTATCGACTCCCACGATTACACCACCCCTTTGAATCCCGATCCGGACACTTTTTTTAAAAACTCCCACGATTACAGAATTTATGCATGTTTTTATGGTTTTTGTTACTGAGAATGAAAAAACAGGATCATGGATGTCAACAGCAATCTACGCATGTTCTTATGGTTTTTGTCACTGAGAATGAAAAAACAGGATTTTTCTCACTTGAAAAAACATGGTTTTTCTCACTTTGATGGATGTTTCCTGGATTGTTATGAGTGTTAGTCAATGTATTTGTTATTTTTCATGGATGTCAACAGCAATTTATGCATGTTCTTATGGTTTTTGTCACTGAGAATGAAAAAACAGGATTTTTCTCACTTTAATGGATATTTTCTTAGTTGGTTATGAGTGTTAGTCAATTTAGTTGTTATTTTTCATGGATGTCAACAGCACTTTATGCATGTTCTTATGGTTTTTTGTCACTGAGAATGAAAAAAAAACAGGATTTTTTCTCACTTTGATGGATGTTTCTTGAATGTCAACAAGGAATTGAAGGATGTTTTCTTGGATGTCAACAGCAATTTATGTATGTTCTTATGGTTTTTGTCACTGAGAATGAAAAAACAGGATTTTTCTCACTTTGATGTATTTTCATGGTTTTAATTTGTGCATGGTTTATTGATTGGGTCAATGACATCATCAGATAAGGTTAATTATTTTCTTGAATGTCAACATCCGGTTGGAACACTATGATAAGCAGGTGACATCATCAGATAAGGAAATTTGAATATTGGAATATTCTTTTAGAGAATATTCAGACAGGAAAAGATAACTGATTGACACAATTTCGCCATGAGATAAGATAAATTTGAAAGCAGAAACAAAAATGGTAACCATCTGAGGGAAAGCTAACTCCTATTAGGAGATACATATTATTTTTTATTTGGGCCATTCTCGACTGAGGTCAGTATAATACACAAGTTCTATTTGAACAATGTTGTGAGGTCCCCTAGCCAACCCAAAAGGGCCCCTACCCCAACCCCAAAGGGCCCTCCTACCCCAACCCCAAAGGGCCCCCCAACCCCAATTCCCCCCGGGGCCCCCCGAGCCCCCAAATACCCCCGGGCCCCCAAAGGCCCTCCGGGTCCCCAAAGAGCCCCCAGGCCCCCAAAGAGCCCCCTGCCCCCCCCAACTTTTTGCCCCCCATTTTTTATACTTTTTAATTTGCGCATTTTGAGACACAAAAGGGCCCCATCCCCTCAACTTTTAATTCCCCCCTCCCAACATTAGTGTTTTGTCATGGTTTAACTTGTCACAGTTACATTCTCTTGATTTTTCAAAGTTCATTTTGAATTTCTTTGAATGCGAAGAAATTTTGAATGCAAGAGTTTGAATATTTCAGTAGTGTTTTGTTGTGGTTTACCTTGTCACAGTTACATTCTCTTGATTTTTCAAAGTTCATTTTGAATTTCATTCGTTGAAATGCAAGAGTTGGAATATTTCAGTAGTGTTTTATCGTGGTTTACCTTGTCACAGTTACATTCTCTTGATTTTTCAAAGTTCATTTTGAACTTCTTTCATTGAATGCAAGAGTTGGAATATTTCAGTAGTGTTTTGTTGTGGTTTACCTTGTCACAGTTACATTCTCTCTCGATTTTTCAAAGTTCATTTTGGATTTCTTTCATTGAAATGCAAGAGTTGGAATATTTCAGTAGTGTTTTGTCATGGTTTACCTTGTCACAGTTACATTCTCTTTATTTTCCAAAGTTCATTTTGAATTTCTTTTGTTGAAATGCAAGAGTTGGATTATTTCAGTAGTGTTTTGTCATGGTTTACCTTGTCACAGTTACATTCTCTTGATTTTTCAAAGTTCATTTTGAATTTCTTTCATTGAAATGCAAGAGTTGAATTATTTCAGTAGTGTTTTCTCGTGGTTTACCTTGTCACAGTTACATTCTCTTGATTTTTCAAAGCTCATTTTGAATTTCTTTCGTTGAAATGCAAGAGCTTGAATATTTCAGTAGTGTTTTGTTGTGGTTTACCTTGTCACAGTTACATTCTCTTGATTTTTTCAAAGTTCATTTTGAATTTCATTCGTTGAAATGCAAGAGTTGGAATATTTCAGTAGTGTTTTATCGTGGTTTACCTTGTCACAGTTACATTCTCTTGATTTTTCAAAGTTCATTTTGAATTTCTTTAATTGAAATGCAAGAGTTGGAATATTTCAGTAGTGTTTTTGTTGTGGTTTACCTTGTCACACTTAAATTCTCTTGATTTTTCAAAGTTCATTTTGGATTTCTTTCATTGAAATGCAAGAGGATGTTGAAATTCAAGAAAATGATTAACCTTATCTGCTGATGTCACCTTCTTATCATAGAATTCCAACCGGATGTTGACATTCAAGAAAATGATTAACCTTATCTGATGATGTCATTGACCCAATCAATAAACCATGCACAAACTAAAACCATGAAATACATCAAAGTGAGAAAAATCCTGTTTTTTAATTCTCAGTGACAAAAACTATAAGAACATACATAAATTGCAGTTGACATCTAAGAAACATCCTTCAATTGTTGTTGACATTCAAGAAACATCCATCAAAGTGAGAAAATCCTGTTTTTTTTTTCATTCTCAGTGACAAAAACCGTAAGAACATGCATAAATTGCTGTTGACATCCATGAAAAATAACAAATAAATTGACTAACACACATAACCATCCAAGAAACATCCATCAAAGTGGGAAAAAAACTTTTTTTCATTCTCAGTGACAAAAGCCATAAGAACATGCATAGATTGCTGTTGACATCCATGAAAAATAACAAATAAATTGACTACACACTCATAACCATCCAAGAAACATCCATCAAAGTGAGAAAAACCATGCTTTTTCAAGTGAGAAAAATCCTGTTTTTTTCATTCTCAGTGACAAAACCATAAGAACATGCATAGATTGCTGTTGACATCCATGAAAAATAACAAATAAATTGACTAACACTCATAACCATCCAAGAAACATCCATCAAAGTGAGAAAAATCCTGTTTTTTTTCATTCTCAGTGACAAAACCATAAGAACATGCATAGATTGCTGTTGACATCCATGAAAAATAACAAATATAATTGACTAACACTCATAACCATCCAAGAAACATCCATCAAAGTGAGAAAAATCCTGTTTGTTCATTCTCAGTGACAAAAACCATAAGAACATGCATAAATTGCTGTTGACATCCATGAAAAATAACAAATAAATTGACACTCATAACCATCCAAGAAACATCAATCAAAGTGAGAAAAACCATGTTTTTTCAAGTGAGAAAAATCCTGTTTTTTTCATTCTCAGTGACAAAAACCATAAGAACATGCGTAGATTGCTGTTGACATCCATGATCCTGTTTTTTTCATTCTCAGTAACAAAAACCATAAAAACATGCATAAATTATGTAATCGTGGGAGTTTTTAAAAAAAGTATCCGGATCGGGATTCGAAGGGGTGGTGTAATCGTGGGAGTCGATAGGCCCTCCCTACTCTTATTCGTCATATTGATTTAGTTCATGGGTTGATGGCTTGTGTTGTGGTATCTAAAAACGAAAAGCAAAAATCCTGATTGATTGCAAATAGAGAACATTTAAATTCAAAATGTTGCCTTTTAATTGTAAATTGAAGCAATAGCTTTAAGTAAATGCAGATAAAGAATAGTAACGAGCTTTCTTTGTGTCTATCAAGTAAAAACTATTTTTTCCTAGTTGACAAAGGTCAAAATATATTTAAAATTATCAACAATAATATAACAAAAATACAATTATATATTTATGTACAATTTATATATTATTATACAATTTTACAAAAATATATTAAAAACGGAATTCCCGATTTTTTTCCAATTCAAAATATAGGATTTCATTTTTATTGTCCTTGATACTGCAGGGAATTATCGATGAGTGTGTGTTGTTAGCCAATTGTTTATGATGTTTGACTCTAGAGTTGCTGTGTTTCTAACTAATTGTGTTTTGTTTTAGGAAAGCGGCTGTTACCATGAGGACATTTTCGGTATTACTGTTGGCGCATGAAGAACTCACTTTGAATATAAAAGAAAAGCTCGTTTAATGAAGGATAATGCGGTCTGATTCAATTGTTAGTTAAAAATGTTCAAACATTTGTTTAATTTAGATTAATTTGACTGTTGAAAGTTCTAATGTTCACAAACTTTTGGAATTTATCGGTTTTAACTGCATTATAAATTTTTGATCTTAATAAACGTATAAGACTTGCAACAATGTGTTCTGAGTTGCTTTTTTTTTAGTTCTCTTTTTTATTTATGCATTTTTTACTTGTGGCGGATTTAATAGAATAAATTCGACTTCACTTGCCAAAAATGCCATGATTACTAGATGGGATTTCGATTGTCTTTTGAGTGGCTTCTGTTATTAAGAGGCAACCATTGTCTTGTCATAACCTGTTTTAGATATTTTTTGATGCACCATTCTGGTAAACTAAATTTCATAATACATTCAAAATTAGTTTCACTATTGGCACTTTTTTCTTTTCGTAAGAAGAGTAAAAGCATACAAGATGTCCCGATCTTTCCCGTAAATGTTGATTCTGTTTTGGAGCAACGCTTTTTTTTGTTTTTTTTTTTTTTTTTTGTCTAGTCAACGGTCTGTAGCTCAGAAATGGAAAGAGATGCTCAGAATAGGAAATAAGGTTAGTGGCTTGTTTCCGATTGAATCAGGAGTTAAGCAGGGCTGAGTGCAGTATCCAAGCTGAAAACTTTTGGAAATGAAATATTTTTGGAGACTTTTAGAGTTCAGGATGCAAGAATATATTTGAAAATTAATGTCAATAAGACCAAGTCCCTAAGATTGGGAATAAGTGAAGGTAAAGAAGTGATGTTAGGTAACGAGAGGATCTATCAACTGGATAGCTTTACTTAAGTAGATAGCATGATTAGTAAAGGCGGTGGATGCAGTGAAGCTATTAAAAGTAAAATAGCGGAGGCCCAGGTGTGTTTGTTTACAGTCTAAAAAGGTTTGGAGGAATGGGAACACAGTTCTTCAAACCAAGATTAGAATATTGGAAGCCAGAGTGATGACAATAGTTCTGAAGCAGTGGAAGCTCCGTTAGACAGAAGAGGATTGGTTAGATGTTTTCCAACCGATTGTCCACAAACAGTAAGGTCTACGAAAAATATGGTTCTATCACGCATTCGAGGGCTATAACGAGAGAAGGCTTGAGATGGCTAGGACACGTCCTGTGGATGAAGAATGACAGATTGTGGAAGATTATCCTTTTCGACCAACCATCTATGTCCAAACGGAAAACAGGTCGTCCCCAAATGGTTTGGAAGGATTTAAAGGGAAATTGGAGCTTTTTCGGGAGGGGAGGGGGGTAAAGAGGAGGCTTTGAATAAATTGGGAGGGGAGGAGCGTGCGTAGCTGCGTTGGCCTCAGGTGGCTTGGTGCTGCAGTAAGTTGCTGGTAGTAGTAGTAGTATATTTAAGAAAAACATTTGAATTATCTCCATATTTTGGGAAAGAACCGAAAAGCAAATTTTAGTAAGTAATTTGACTTTAATAATATTCGCAGCTATCATATCTCAAATGTGGATGATAATAGAACGGCTTTAGCTCCAACCAACTGCAAGGCATCTCTTTTGATGTGCATCTTCGTTAAGAATAAATGTACCAATTTAATGGCCGTATATAACGATTCATGATTCATCTCAAAAGATTCTAGCACTTTAAACATAGAATCAACAGAAATAAATCGCCTGAACTTCGAGATAGGGCTTGAACCAAACATTTCCTAAGAAAAAACATACGCCAGCAACAGCAAATCAGTAAAATGGTAGATTTGTAAACTTTAATGTGTATATGTTTCGTTGGACATATTTTCGTTTCAGTTTCTGATGATGTTCTCATGTCTAATTCCTAGCAAACTAAATTCTTATTGACATTTCTTGGAGGTCAATGTCAAGACCTGGCTGGAAAATCAGGTCTGGACATTTGAGAGTCGATTATTGACATTTGAAAATCAAGTCTTATGGGGTTTAAGTGAATATAAACGACAAATTAAGATTACTTAGTTCAGTTCTGATTCTGTCCTCATCGTATGGATGTTATTGTTCCAACTGTATTATACGCATAAATAAGCATTTTAAACCACACAAATTTTGTGAAGAATAGAGATGGGAGAAATCCTTTAACGGTCAAAACCCATATTGTCGCCCAAGGCTCCCATCAGGGGAGCTTTAAAATTCCGGGATAAGTCTCTTCAAAATTTGGGAATTTTCTGGGACAAATACGAAATAAAATTTGTTGTGAAAATCTAGGACCCCAAATTGGTTTTATGTTCGTTTTCAGGCTCCAGCAGGGCTTGGATCCACGCAGTGAATTGAGCGTTTTACAAATTAGGCTCTAGACCCAAAGCATGGGATTGGATCTCCTAGCTGAAAATGCTTTTTGTTGATATTACGGAAAAAACTTCAAAATTGTTTTCAAAGTAAATGAAATATAGTCTGGTACTCTGTTGCTCTAGTTTTTACATCATATTATCTTTGCCACTTTATTCTTTTAGCCCGAAAACGAGGCTTTAAGTCGCTTATTTTCAGAAAAATGGCAAAAATAAAGCATACAAAATCCATAAGCATACACAGAACAACAGGGGCGAATCTCCAGCATTTTTATTGGGGAGGGGGGGGCAAGAAGGGTCCATATCCGGATAATCAACGGACATGGGATATATAATAATTTTTTTATCCACATTATTTGGGGGGGACAAATGCCCCTCCCCCCCTCAAACGACACTCCTACAGAACAACAAAATCTGCAGTGATTTCTCCAAATTAATGAATATTCTTCGGCAAGCGGAAGTGATTTTACACCAGGAATAAAAGAAAAACAGGTTTTCTCAACTGAAAGTAAAGAGCAACATTAAAACTTAAAATGAACAGAGATCATTTCATATATGAGAGGGGTTGCCCCCTCTTCAACACCTGGCTCTTTACGTTTAGATTTTTTTTAAACTTTTAAAAAAGCTTCTTGTTGACTTAATCAAATGGCCCTTGTGTTTCAGAAGTCATTCTCAAATAATGGGGACAAAAAGTCAGACTTGAGCGCAAAGAGCGAGGTATTGAGTAGGGGGCAACCCCTGTCATATACGTAAAAATGTCTGTTCATTTATGTTTTAAAACTGCTCGTTACTTTCAGTTGAAAAACTTGTTGTTTTTTTTTATTATAACAACAAAGGTCTATATATCAATTATATCTACCTAGTTTTTATGCGTAGTAGCTTAAGAGACGAAAATTAACGAACAAGAGAGTAGTGGAAAAATTATGCCAAGTAATATTTACTACGGGTGAAAAGTAACTAGTTATAAATCACTAGGGGTACCAACATGATTGGGTGGTTTTGGGGGATTTCGAGAACCATATTTTTTTTTTGGGGGGGGGGGAGACACAGAAATCGGGGAAATCCCCGAAAGGCCTAGTGAAAGCCCTGGCTGCCATAGGACTATAGAGAAGAGGAGAGAGCGCAGAGAGAGACTTTACAGAGTGGTGCAGCGGTTTTCACTGGAGAGGATTAGAGTTCTTACCATCCTTTGGATTTCAATCTGTGGTCGCTAAATATTGATTTGACAACTTTTTTTTTTTTGCCCATCGCCTATATTGTCGTCGTAAGTTTACCGTCTTCAGTCTGACTTTCAAGAAATAGCTTTAACCCTTGTTTCATCTTTTTTATCTCCCAATTTTGGTAAAATTTACCTCTGTCAGCTTTTTTTGTGCCGTAAAAACTATCCGCTGAGAGCCATTTTGGAAATGGCTGAGGTATCCGCTGAGATTATATTACAAATATTTTCTTTTCCAGTTCTTACAGCATTGAAAATAAAAATACAATTACAGTGAAATAAATTCTTGAAATGATGGATCTTTCAACAGTTAATATCATTATACATCAAATATTTAATTTGATGTTGTTTATACGCAGTAGGTCTTAGACTTTTACAGTGAGAGAAGGAGGTCATACCCAAACTTTTGTTTGTGGTGATTTTTGTTCGTTTCAAGCTTGATTTAAATATTCAATTTAAGTTTCACTCGTTTTAAGATTTATTTATTAATTTACATTAATATCTATTGTATGTTTGTTTTGCATTAATTGTTTATTTAATTTCTGTTCGTTTTAAGTTTCATTTGTACTTCAATGGGAAAATATTTTTTTCGTCTTAAGCTTGATTTTCATTTTCAGTCTAACCATAACTCGCTTTAAGATCTATTTGTTCATTTATATTATTACTTGTTGTATGTTTTTGATATAATTTCTGTTCGCTTAATTTCTGTTCGTTTTTTGATATAATTTCTGATTTAATTTCTGTTCGCTTTGGGTTTCATTTGTTCTTTAATAGTAATTTCTAGTCGTTTGAGTTTGAATTTTAAAAGGTATTTGTATCTGCTGAGCGCAAGTTTAAAATGGCCTTTACTTTTTTTTTGAAAAACTTATTTTTCGGAACGTTTTTTTTAATTAATTTTTGTTCGTTTTTTGATTGCAAAAAAATAAAAAAAAATCAAATGATCATCAAAGTATCAAAACTGGTATCAAAGTAACAATATCAAAGGGAAAAAATCGGTTTGTGTCACCTCGGAGTTTTTATTATCTGATGTTTGAACTATTTTTAACAAAATGGCTACCTCAAACTTTTTACCAGATGTATTTGCGGAAAGGGGTTGGGGGGCCAGTTGCCCTCTGATCACTTTTGACTCTTAAAAAGGGCACTAGAACTCTCGATTTCCAATCGAATGAGCCCCCTTTGAAGTTTATACGACGACCCCTTCTATATGAATTGCCTCTGGGAAAAAATAAATGGAGTGTGGGGGAGGCTAGCTGCCCTCCAATCACTTTTGACTCTTAAAAAGTGAATTACAACTTTCAATTTCAATCATATGAGCCCTCTAGGAAGATTATACGAGCATCCCTTCCATAACATCCACATATGCCCCCAGGGCATAAATTACAACGCCTACCACCGGGCCCTGGAAAGCTGTGTCGACACCGGAGTATTTTGTTATCTGAACTTTGAACTATTTTTAATAAAATGTCTATCTCAAAATTCTTATCCGATGCATTTAGGGCTTGGAGGAGGGGGGGGGCTAGTTGCCCTCTGATCTCTTTTGACTCTTATAAAGTGAACAAGAACTTTCAATTTCCAATCAAATGAGCCCTCTCCGAAGTTTATACGAGCATCTCTTCCATAAGAACTAGATGTGTGCTCCTAGAGTATTACTCATAACGCCTGCCTCCGGGCTCTGGCGGGTTCCGTAGACACAGGAATTTTTCTTATCTGACCCTTAAACTATTTTTAATGAAATGGCTATTATACAAATTTTATCAGATGGGCTTGGGGAAAAAAGAGTGTGTGAGGGGGGGGGGGGGGGTAAGTTGCCCTCGGATATCTTTTGGCTCTTAAAAATTGAACTAGAACTTTTAATTTCCAATCAAATGAGCCCCTCTGAAGTTTATACGAGCATCCCTCTCATAAGAACCATATACGCCCCCAGGACAACACTTACAACGCCTATCCCTAGGGCTCTGGGGGGAGTTTTTTGTTATCTAATTTTTGAACAATTTCCAAAACACTGGCTATCTCAAAATTTGTAGCGGACGGGTTTTGGGGAAAAGAGCGTGGGGGGACCAGCTTAACTCTCTCTACTCTTAAAAAGTGAACTAGAACTTTGAATTTCCAATCAAATGAGCCGTCTATGAAGTTTATACGAGCATCCCTTTCATAAGAACCATACATCCCCTTAGGGCATAAGTTAGAATACCTCCCCCTGTGCCCTGAGGGGGTCTATTGACACCGGAATTTTTCTTATACGACCTTTGAACTATTTTTAACAAAATGTCTATCTCAAAATTATTATCAGTTGGGTTTTGAAAAAGAAGGCGTGAGGGGGGGGGGGGGCTAGCTGCCCTCGGATCTCTTTTGACTATTAAAAAGTGAGCTCGAACGTTCAATTTCCAATCAAATGAGCCCTCTCTGAAGTTTATAACGAGCATCCCTTTCATACGAACAATATATGCCCCAGGGCATAACTTACAACGCCTGCCCCTAGGCCCTGGGGGGTTGTGACGACACCCGAGTTTTTGTTATCTGACTTTGGAGCAATTTTTAACTTAATGGCTATCTCAAAATTTTTATTGGATGCATTTGGAAAAAAGGGGGTGGGGGGCTAGTTGCCCTCCAATCTCTTTTGACTCTATAAAACTGAACTAGAGCTTTCAATTTCCAATCAAATGAGCCCTCTCTGAAGTTTATACGAACATTCTTCCATAAGAACCATATTTACCCCCAGGGCATAACTTATAATCCTTGCCCCTGAAGACTGTGGGGGGGGGGGGAGTGTCCTGCTCAAACATATAATTTCCAGAACTTTCAACTACGTTGAACAAAATGGCTATATCAAAATTTCTATTGGATGTTTGGGGAAATGGTGGGCGTGGAAGGGTGTGTCAGTTGACTCAGACAGAATCTAACTTTCGACCTATTAAAAAGGGAACTAGCCATTTGAATTTCCAATTGAATGAGCCCTTTCTGAAGTTTCTACGACAACGTTGGCTATTATACAAAATTTCGCCCATTGGATGTGCTGGAAATGGACTCCACCCCTGGGGGCTGGGGGGAGTGGTGCTCAGTTGACTAATTTCCCAATCACTTTCGACTATTAAAAATGGAACTAGCCATTTGAATTGGATGTGTTTGGGAAATGTGGGCCTTTCTCCAATCATGTTGAACTCAGCCTTTGACTTCCCTCGCCCGGAACTAGCCATTTGAATTTCCAATTGATGAGCCCTTTCTGAAGTTTTCTACGACAACGTTGTCTATTCAAAGCCTTACATGCCCCCAGGGTATAACTTACAACCCTTGCCCTGAGGGCTGTGGGGGAGTTGTCATCCTCAAAGACCTAATTTCCAGAACTTAACGCTACATTTAATAAAATGGCTATCTCAAAATTTTGATTGGATGTGTTTGTGGGGAAAAGGTGGGCGTGAGACGGGGCTTTGTTGCCCTCCAATCACTTTCGACTATTAAAAAGAGCATTAGCCCTTTGAATTTCCAATCGAATGACCCTTTTTTTTTTGAAGCTTCTACGACAACGCCTTCTATAAAAACCTTATATGCCCCAGGGTATAACTTAAAACCCTTGTCCTGAGGGTTGTGGGGGAGTGTCCTCCTCAAAAACATATTTTCTGTGTGAAAATCAACTACGCTGAACAAAATGGCTATCTCAAATTTCGATTGGCTGTGTTTGGGGGGCTAATGGCGTTGGGGGAGGGGGTCTGGTTGCCCTCCAATCACTTTCGACTATTGAAAAGGGCACTAGCCCTGAATTTCCAATCGAATGAGCCTTTTTTGAAGTTTTTTACGACAACACCTTCTATAAAAAACCTTATATGCCCCCAGGGCATAACTTAAAACCCTTGCCCTGAGGTTGTGGGGGAGTTTTCCTCCTCAAAATATATATTTTCTATCTGGAGATCAACTACGCTGAACAAAATATCTAACTCAAAATTTTGATTGGATGTGTTTTGGGGGAATGACGGGCGTAGGGGGGAGTAGTTGCCCTCCAATCATTTTCGACTATTAAAAAGGGCACTAGAACTCCTGATTTCCAATTGAATGAGCTCCATTTGAAGTTTTTACGACGACCCCTTCCATATGAAGTGCCTCTGAGAAAAAAAAAATAATAAATAATAAAACATTGAAGTCCTATGGCCTTTACTATAGGCAACGCTATAGCGTTGCCTCTGATAAACGTAAAAGAAAGTTATGAGACTTGGGTATAGAGTAATGTGTTGCAAAACACTCAAACAGTCATATATTTTTTCACTGAAGATTGCTTAATTTTAATATTAAATCACTTTTGCTCAAGTGTTGTACTGAATTGAAGAGTTAACAGTCATGGCTAATTGGATGAAAAGCCAGAGAGATAGTGTGAGTGAGAGGCAAAGCTGGAATAAGCCTTTTTTCAGAATTTTTTTAGTGGCAAAGTGGCTCAGCCAGGCCAATTGTTTGACGCATATAGTCAGATGATTTTAATTGGACATGACAGTGGGAGTCACGATAACTTCTTTGTAATTAAATGAAGTGAAAACATTTAATAACAGGTAAAACTTTTCATCAAGATAGTTTTTTCTCATTGTTGTAATTAAAAGCTTTGCCGTTATCGGATAATTTTCTTCCATTTTAATTATAAGCTGAAAGACAATGTGGTCTAAGAGTATTGTCTAAGAAATTGTCTACTTATTTATTGTAGGTTATGATTTTCTGTACGTATTTTTGTTAAAACAACGCAATATTCTTTAATGAATAAACCACAAATTGTCTTCTACCTTAATCAAGATTAATGACATCAGATATAGGATTAAGGATAAGTTAGAGAGTTTTATACCTTCCATTGGGGCAACAGTTCAAACCAGTATACAAAACGGGCTTATAGCCCTTTTCCTCACTTGGATCAACTTCGCCCATAAGCAAACTATAAGCACGGCTGACCTTCAATCGGCATTCTGGACAGAACCTAAAAATAAATTTAGACATGTACATAAAGGAAACTTAATAAGTAGTTTTGCTACAAAGCAAAGTCACAGAACAGATTATACACATGTACAGAATTTTCATGCACCGTAAAAAGGGGAAAATATTCTACAAGTGATTGTTCGCAAAAATGGCAGTGAGTTCTTAAAGGCACTTATTCGTCGTATTGATTTAGTTCATGAGTTGATGGCTTTTGTTGTGGTATCTAAAAACGAAAAACAAAAATCCTGATTGATTGTAAATAGAGAACATTTAAATTCAAAATGTTGCCTTTTAGTTGTAAATTGTTGCCTTTTAGTTGTAAATATACAATTTATACATTATTATACAATTATGCAAAAATACATTAAAAACCGAATTCCCGATTTTTTTCCAATTCAAATATAGGATTTCATTTTTATTGTCCTTGATACTGCAAGTCTTAAGGGAATTATCGATGAGTGTGTGTTGTTAGCCAATTTCTTATGATGTTTTGAGTCTAGAGTTTGTTGTGTTTCTAACTAATTGTGTTTTGTTTTAGAAAAGCGGCTGTTACCATGACGACATTTTTGGTATTACTGTTGGCGCATGAAGAATTCACTTGGAATATAAAAGAAAAGCTCGTATAATGAAGGATAATGCGGTCTGATTCAATTGTTAGTTAAAAGTTTTCAAAGATTTGTTTAATTTAGATTAATTTGACTGTTGAAAGTGCTAATGTTCACAAACTTTTGGAATTTATCGGTTTTAACTGCATTATAAATTTTTTGATCTTAATAAAAACGTATAAGACTTGCAACGATGTGTTTCTGAGTTGTTTTTTTTTTTTTTTTTTTTTTATTTATGCATTTTTTACTTGTGGCGGTTTTAATAGAATAAATTCAATTTCACTTGCCAAAAATGCTATAATTACTAGATGGGATTTCGATTGTCTTTTGAGTGGCTTCTGTTATTAAGAGGCAACCATTGTCTTGTCATAACCTGTTTTAGACATTTTTTGGATGCACCATTCTGGTAAACTAAATTTAATATTACATTTAAAATTAGTTTTCGCTATTGGTACTTTTTTCTTTTCGTAAGAAGAGTAAAAGCATACAAAATGTCCCGATCTTTCCCGTAAATGTTGATTTTGTTTTGGAGCGAACGATTTTTTTTTTGGCTTGTTTTTTGTCTAGTCAACGGTATGTAGCTCAGAAATGGAAAGAGATGCTCAGAATAGGAAATAAGGTTAGTGCCTTGTTTCCGACTGAACCAGGAGTTAAGCAGGGCTGAGTGCAGTATCCAAGATGAAAACTTTTGGAAAATGAAATATTTTTGGAGATTTTTAGAGTTCAGGATGCAAGAATAGATTTGAAAATCAATGTCAATAAGACCAAGTCCCTAAGATTGAGAATAAGTGAAGGTAAAGAAGTGATGGTAGGTAACGAGAGGATCTATCAACTGGATAGCTTTACTTACGTAGATAGCATGATTAGCAATAGCGATGGATGCAGTGAAGCTATTAAAAGTAGAATAGCGAAGGCCCAGGGTGTTTTTTTACAGTTTAAAAAGGTTTGGAGGAATGGGAACACAGTTTCTACAAACCAAGATTAGAACATTGGATGCCAGAGTGATGACAATGGTTCTGAGAGGTGGAAGCTCCGTTAGACGGAGGAGGATTTGTTAGATGTTTTCCAACCGAATTGTCTTCAAACAGTAAGGTCTACGAAAAATATGGTTCTATCACGCTTTTGAGGGCTATAATGAGAGAAGGCTTGAGATGGCTAGGACATGTCCTGTGGATGAAGGATGATAGATTGCGGAAGATCATCTTTTTCGACCAACCATCTATGTCCAAACGAAAAACAAGTCGTCCCCAAATGGTTTGGAAGTATTTAAGGGAAATTGGAGCTTCTTCGGGAAGTGGGGGGTAAAGAGGAAGGCTTTGAATACATTGGGATGGAAGAAGAGCGTGCGTAGCTGCGTTGGCCTCAGGCGGCTTGGTGCTGCAGTGATTTGCTGGTAGTAGTAGGAGTATAGTTCAGAAAAAGATTTGAAATATCTCCATATTTTGGGAAAGAACCGAAAAGCAAATTTTAGTAGGTAATTTGACTTTAATAATATTCGTGGCTATCATATCTCAAATATGGATGATAATAGAACGGCTTTAGCTTCAACCAACTACAAGGCATCTCTTTTGATGTGCATCTTCGTTAAGAATAAATGTACCAATTTAATGGCCGTATATAACGATTCATGATTCATCTCAAAAGATTCTAGCGCTTTAAACATAGAATCAACAGAAATAAATCGCCTGAACTTCGAGATAGGGCTAGAACCAAAGCATTTCCTAAGAAAAAACATACGCCAGCAACAGCAAATTAGTAAAATGGTAGATTTGTAAACTTTAGTGAGTATATGTTTTCGTTGGACATATTTTCGTTTCAGATTCTGATGATGTTCTCATGTCTATTCCCTAGCAAACTAAATTCATTATTGACATTTCTTGAAGGCCAGTGTCAAGACCTGGCTGAAAAATCAGGTCTTGACATTTGAGAGTCGATTCTTGACATTTGAAAATCAAGTCTTGTGGGGTTTAAGTGAACATAAATGACAAATTAATATTGCTTAGTTCAGTTCTGATTCTGTCCTCATCGTATCGACGTTATTGTTCCAACTATACTATACGTATAAATAACATTTTAAACCACACAAATTTTGTGAATAATAGAGATGGGAGAAATTGTTTAACGGTCAAACCCCATATTTTCACCCCAGGCTCCCATCAGGGGAGCCTTAAAATTCCGGGATAAGTCTTCAAAATTTAGGAATTTTCTGGGACAAATACGAAATTAAATCTCGTTGTAAAAATCTAAGACCCCAAGTTGGTTTTAAGTTCGTTTTCAGGCTCCAGCAGGGCTTGGATCCAAGAAGTGAATTGAGCGTTTTACAAAGTAGGCTCTAGACCCAAAGCATGGGATTGGATCTTTTAGCTGAAAACGGTTTTTTGCTGATATTACGGAAGAAACTTCAGTTTGCTCTAGTTTTTTTCCATTATATTATTATTGCCACTTTATTCTTTTAGCCCGAAAACAAGGCTTTACGTCGCTTATCTTCAGAAAGATGGCAAAAATAAAGCATAGAAAGGCCATAATCATACACAGAACAACAGGGGCGAATCTCTAGCATTTTATAGGGGGGGGCAAGAAGGGTCCATATCCGGATAATCAACAGACATGGGATATATAATAATTTTTTATCCAAATTATTCAGGGGGCAAACGCCCCGCCTTGCCCCCCCCCCCAAACGATAGTAGATTGTATCTATTGAATTCTGACGGAGGTATAGCAATTTCTACGTTATTCTATAGAAGCTCTACACCTTTTCAAAGAGATTCAGAGCTCCCTCACATGGCCTTCTGGATTTGCTCGGAGGTATAGCAATTACCATGCTATTCTATAGAAGCTATAGGAAAACATTTCTATAGAAGCTCTACACCTTTTCAAAGAGAGTGAGTATCCTCTCACATGGCCTTACATTTCTATAGAAGCTCTACACCTTTTCAAAGAGAGTGAGTGTCCTCTCACATGGTCTTATACTTCTATAGAAGCTATACGAATTACCATGCTATTCTATGTTCCTTCCATTGTTATTCTATGAGACCTCTACACGTGATTAAACACGTTATAAAACTACGTGCTATTTGCTTATGTCCTGTTGGTACCATTCCAAACGAGTGGGGATTCCCCGCCTGTTCCTAAACATTGCAAAAAATATAACAGTATGAACGGGGGATTCCCCGCACACATTTTTTTCAACTTTAAGTTTTTTTTTTTCAACCAGAGTGGGTTTTTTTTTTTTTTTCGAGCTGACACCTGTTTTTTAGGCAGCCAATCAGAGACAACGGAGATATTTACTCCTCTCTCTCTCTCTCTCTCTCTCTCAATTTTTTTTTGTTGTTGCTAGCTCAGTTTCATTGTGACAGTGAGAGTGTCAACACATGAAAAAATGTTCCATACATGTCCACTATGTATGTACACACTGGGCAGCTGGTCATCATGTGAGAATTGCACAATGATTGATGAGTATGATGAAAAGTGTAGATTATGCAACCCGTGTAAATTGCATAAAGGATATGCTGTACAAATTAAAGGGTGTAATTCCTGTCATGAAGAGGTGTGTGACTCTCATCCTAGAGGCCACCTATGCTCCAATTGTCATTATGATAAATGTAATCAGTGGGAGAATACATACCCCGGTATGATTGGAAAGAATCCTAAGCGTGATTTTAGTTTATTGCTAAGAGATTGGTATCGTCGTGGTGTTAGATTGTTCTAGGAGGAGGAAACGGGTCAACGATTCAACTGTTGGAACAACAAAAGAATTTGGTTTCTACGTCATCGTTGTGAAGACAATGACTACTATGATTATAAGCCCACTGATTTTTTATTTGGCTGTGACGGAATGTGATTTGCCGCTTGAGGACACTATTTGTGACATTACTTCAAATAAACAAATTGAAACATGTGAATTCTATAGAATGAATGAGAATAGTATCATTGACTATACAAAGAGATATGACAAGAGTGAAGTTACACTCTATTGTAGAAAATGTGGACCCTGACATTGCACTACATCAGGATCAGTACACTGTGAATTCAGATAATCTACCTGTACTAGTTGTTGTCGACAAATACCTATACCTAGTAGAAGATGAAATCTAAAGAGTAGAAAAGTCGTTTTATCATGTATATAAATTTTTACTAATAAACAATTTCACATACATTTTTAGAACATTTTATTCGTAGGGCACTAAAATCAATATTAAATACGTTTGTAAGTATATTTTCCACTAGAAAGTCGTTCAATCGAGGTAAGTCAACGTAGATGTCGAGAAACTGCTTGTAGGTGTAGCCACGACATCTGAACATGAAAAAGAGTAGTGCATGAAAACCACATGTCTTAGTCGTTAAATCCTGTACTGTTCGTTGATTTTGAATAATGGTTTTCCCACTGCTTTCAATAAAGTTGCTGATGTATGGAGTGTAGAATTTATACGATAGACCAAGAGGGTCAAAAAATTCAATATTCTTCGCTGTTTGAAAGATAAATAGCCAATGGCGGTCTTCAAAGTCGATGGACTGCTATTAACAATGATTAGGGTATTGTTAACACTTGGAATTTTTTCAATGAAGTCCTAAGGTATGCAATAGGACTTGTACTGGGACATGTATGGATCCATACTAAATACGTTGATTATTTGGTTTGTGTTCATGGTGCTAAGTCTAGTAGAACACTGCCGTCGGGAGTGATTTCCCAATAGGTTTCAAATTGACTCAGTGATATTAGCGTGATACTCTCAGTCAAAGCATCGGCAAATGTACACTCTAAACGTACATTCCCTGTTCGTACTATGCTCATATCCTGAGTCCCCGACAAGTCCAAAACAATTACCCCATGATTTTTTGAAAACATTGAATCGGTTATTCCATTTTCAAATAGTTGAGAGTCATGATCTAGGGATTGCATGGTCAACTCGTACAGAGTTCTATAGGAATTTTTTGTCAAATGATAGAGTGTACAGTAGAATACCATTCACTTTGCACACAAGGCTAGATAGACCGAAAAAATTAAAATCATGGGGGGATTCAGTCCAGGATCCAACAGCACTGCCACTCTTCACAAAGGCCAAAGCCAATTTGATGGGATTTCTCCATTGATAAATGATGAATCGCTATAGCTACGAGAGCCGGTGGCAATGTGACGTTGATTGGTGATCGTATGGGGGACAAGAAGTTTAATGTTATTGCCATTGGCTCTTAGCTTTTCCACTGCCAATGCAACAGAGCTCATAACTTGTTGTTTTCGCACGTGGAGAATTGCCGATGTGATAATGACATTTGCATCGGGTGCTGCAGGAAGTGTTTTTCTCAAAATGAAATTCGATGGGGCCAGCTGTACCTTTATGTCAATCTTGACATTAGGGGGTAGCCATTGGGATATATTGAATATCTCATGATTTAATTTTCCAACCAGATGATAACTCTTGGGTCACTGCAGTAGTCAACTCACCGTCAGTATCAACACCTGATCGATATTCATAGCCCAATGATTGTCCTCTCAACTCCTTGTATGCCTTTGGTGTCATCATCATAAATTGTATGTAGCTTGCATAGTTTGATAAATTATTGCTAGTGCTCACCAATGTTCCATTAATAATACATTAATTTGTTTGAATTGATTGTGTAGAATACAGTTTTCGTAGGGAGAGACCATCGGCAGCATTTGGAGTTGTATTATCTGACTTTTTCTTCACCGCAACATTTAAATCAATAAATCAAAACGACCAGAAATTAACATAAGCTGGGTGCAAATCCCCTATGCCTTCCCAAGGGCCAGAACAAAATTTGCACTTTAATGAAAAAATATAAATGTTTTTACTTTTATAACTTTAATAAATCAAATAATATTAATATTTTGATTACTAAATATCTGTATATGTATATTAAACTGACAATGCACATTCATTTGTATTTTTTCAGTAAAGTGCAAATTTTTATTCTGGCCTTGGGAAGGCATAGGGGTTTTGCACCCAACTTATGATAACTTCTGCTCGTTTTGAGTTTGACTATGTTATTTATTGTAATTTCTGTTCGTTTTGGGTTTCATTCATTTATCGATGCTGATTTGTGGTACTTTCACGCTTGGTAGATTATTTGATTTTATTTTAGCTCATTTTTTGTTTAATGGAGTTCTTTACTTTTCTTTGAAAAACTTATTTTGTGGAAAAAGTTTTTTTAATTAATTTTTGTTCGTTTTATATTGACATAGTTTTTTCAGGGAAAAAGAAAATAACACTTTAAAGATTTTCGTTTTTTTAAGACTTTATAGTTTGGCCTGCTATTTGTAAGCTGGAGAAAAATTTTCAGTAATTTTTAACAAAATACACCCTTTTTAAAAATCAGGACACAAATAGTACTGTTTAATTTAGTTTCATACCTCCTCTAGTTGACCTGAAATGGAAAGCTTGATACCATTCGCAAAAAAATCTGTTTACTTTCTTTGATAGCTTGGATACACTTACACTATTTTGATTTGGTTAAATTTCTAGAGCAGAAGTAGCCCCGAAAGTGTGAACATAATGCCCTCAGTTGCTCTTGGGATACTGCTGAGATGCCTTATTGGGAATTAGCATTATCACAGTGCATTTTGATTTAATCTTAAGGCAACATTTAGTTTTTAAACATAATGGGCAAATGGGAGGGTGGGCGTGGGAGGGGGATTAGTTGCCCTCCAATCACTTTCAACCATTAAAAAGGGCATCAGCGCTTTCTATTTTCAATCGAATGAGCCCCTTTTGAAGTTCACACGACAACTCTTTCGATAAGAAGGGCCCTAGTCTAAACAACAACAAAAAATATCACTAATCAATTTCGACTATTAAAAAGGGCACTAGCCCTTTGAATTTCAAATCGAATGAGCCCTTTTTTGAAGTTTCTACGACAGCACCTTCTATAAAAACCTTATATGCCCCCAGGGCATAACTTAAAACCCTTGCCCTGAGGGTTGTGGGGGAGTGTCCTCCTCAAAACATATTTTCTATCCGGAAATCAACTACGCTGAACAAAATGGTTATCTGAAAATTTGATTGAATGTGTTTGGGGAAAAAGCGGGCGTGAGAGGGGTGGTTAGTTGCCCTCAAAACACTTTTGACTATTAAAAAGGGCACTAGTCCTTTGAATTTCAAATCGAATGAGCTCTTTTTCAAGTTTCTACGACAGGAATTTCAAAAAAAAAACCTTATATGCCCTCAGGGCATAGCTTATAATCCTTGCACTGAGGGTTGTGGGGGAGTGTCCTCCTGAAAAATATATTTTCTATCTGGAAATCAGCTACGCCGAACAAAATGGCTTTCTCAAAGTTTTTATTGGATGTGTTTGGGGGAACGATGGGCGTGGGGGGGCTAGTTGCCCTCCAATCACTTGGCCTTTGAATTTCCAATCGAATGAGCTTTTTTTGAAGTTTCTACGAAAATGTCTTCTTTAAAAAACCTTATATGCCTCCAGGGCATAACTTAAAGCCCTTGCCCTGAAGGCTCTGAGGGAGTGTCCTCCTAAAAAATATATTTTCTATGTGGAAATCAACAACGCTGAACAAAATTTCCCTCTTAAAATTTTTATTGATGTGTTTGGATAAAATGAGGGGCTCGGGGGGGGGCTAGTTGCCCTTCAACCACTTTCGACTATCAAAAAGGGCACTAGCCCTTTGAATTTCCAATCGAATGAGCCTTTTTTTGAAGTTTCTACGACAACACCTTCTAGAAGAACCTTATATACCCCCAGGGCATAACTTAAAACCCTTGCCCTGAGGGTTTTTTGGGGGAGTGTCCTCCTCAAAAACATATTTTCTATCTGGAAATTAATTACGCTGAACAAAATGGCTCTCTCAAAATTTTGATTGGATGTTTTTGGGGGAATGAGGAGCGTGGGGGGAGGCTCATTCAATTGGAAAAAAGGCTTATTCAATTGAAAATTCAAAGGGCTAGTGCCTTTTTAATAGTCGAAAGTAATTGGAGGGTAACTAGCCCCCCCCCCCCCCCCCCCCAACGCCCATCATTTATCCAAACACATCCAATCAAAATTCTGAGATAGCCATTTTGTTCAGCGTAGTTCATTTCCACATAGAAAATGTGTTTTTGAGGAGGAAACTCTTCCACAGCCCTCAGGGCAAGGGTTTTAAGTTTTGCCCTGGGGGCATATAAGGTTTTTTTATAGAGGGCGTTTTCGTAAAATCTTCAAAAAAGGCTCATTCGATAGGAAATTCAAAGGGCTAGAGCCCTTTTTAATAGTCAAAGTTATTGGAGGGCAACTAACCCCCCTCTCACGCCAACCTTTTCCCTAAACACATCCAATCAAAATTTTGAGATAGCCATTTTATTTAATTGTAGTTTTAAGTTCTCAAAATTAGGTCTTTGAGGATGACAACTCCCCCTTAGGGCAAGGGTTATAAGTTATGCCCTGCCCTCGCCCTATAACCCTAGCCCTCAGGGCATGGGTTATAAGTTATGCCCTGAGGGCATATAAGGTTTTGTACAGACAACGTTGTCGTAGAAACTTCATAAAGGGCTCATTCGATTGGAAATTTAAATGACTAGTTCCTTTTTAATAATCGAAAGTGATTCTAAGGCAACTGACACCCTTTCACAACCACCATTTCCCCAAACACATCCAATCAAAATTTGATATAGCCATTTTGTTCAACGTAGTTGAAAGTTCTGGAAATTATATGTTTAAGCAGAAAACTCTCCCACAGTCTTCAGGGGCAAGGGTTATAAGTTATTCCCTGGGGCATATATGGTTCTTATGGAAGGAATGCTAGTATATACTTCAGATAGGGCTCATTTGATTGGAAATTGAAAGTTCTAGTTCACTTTTTAAGCATCAAAAGATATTGGAGGGTAACCAGCTCCCCCTTCCCCTAAAAAAAACAACCTTTTTTCCCAAATGCATCCAATAAAAATTTTAAGATAGCTATTTTGTTAAAAATAGTTCAAAGATCATATAAAAAAAATTCCGGTGTCGACACAACCCACCGGGCCCTGGAGCAGAAGTTGTAAGCTATGCCCTGGGGGCATATATGGTCTTATGGAAGAAATGTTCTTATTAACTTTAAAGAGGGATCATTTGATTGGAAATAGAAAGTTCTAGTTCACTTTTTAAGAGTCAAATGAGATCGGAGGGCAAAAGCCCCCTCCCCCTCTCCACGCCCTTTTTTCCTCAAACCCATCCGATAAGAGCTTCGAGATAGCTTTTTTTAAAATAGTTCAAAGACCATATAACGAAAACTCAGGGGTCAACACAGCCCCCCAGGGCCCGAGGGCAGGTGTTGTAAGTTATGCCCTGGGGGAATATATGGTTCTTATTGAAGG
Source organism: Artemia sinica (assembly GCA_027921565.1). Classification (NCBI taxonomy): domain Eukaryota; kingdom Metazoa; phylum Arthropoda; class Branchiopoda; order Anostraca; family Artemiidae; genus Artemia; species Artemia sinica. The sequence continues at coordinate 22,078,244 of CM051275.1, forward strand.
GATGCTCGTAAAAAATTCAGAGATGGCTAATTTGATTGTAAATTGAAAGTTCTAGTTCAATTTTTTAGAGTCAAAAGAGATTGGAGGGTAACTAGCCCCCCCCCCCCCTTTCACACCCCTTTCCCCAAACGCATCCAATAAAATTTTGAGATAGCCATTAAGTTAAAAATTGCTCAAAAGTCAGATAACAAAAACTCAGGTGTCGTCTCAACCCTCCAGGGCCCAGGGGCAGGATTTGTAGGTTATGCCCTGGGGCCTATATGGTTCTTATGAGAAAGATGCTCGTGTAAACTTCAGAGAGAGCTCATTTGATTGGAAATTGAAAGTTCGAGCTCACTTTTAATAGTCAAAAGAGATCCGAGGGCAGCTAGCCCCCCCCCCCCCTTCCACGCCTTCTTTTTCCAAACCCATCTGATGAAAATTTTGAGATAGACATTTTGTTAAAAATAGTTCAAAGGTCGGATAAGAAAAACTCGGGTGTCAATACAACTCCTCAGGGTCCAGGGGAAGGCGTTCTAAGATATGCCCTAAGGGCATGTATGGTTCTTATGAAAGGGATGCTCGTATAAACTTCATAAAGGGCTCATTTGATTGGAAATTGAAAGTTCTAATTCCCTTTTTAAGAGTCAAGAGAGTCAAGGGTAACTAGCCCCCCCCTTGCCCTTTTTCTGCAAACCCATCCGCTACAAATTTTGAGATAGCCAGTTTTTTGGAAATTGTTCAAAAATTATATAACAAAAACTCCCGCCAGGGCCCGGGGGATAGGCGTTGTAAGTATTGTTCTGGGGGCGTATATGGTTCTTATGAAAGGGATGCTCGTAAAAAACTTCAGAGATGGGTCATTTGATCGGAATTGAAAGTTCCAGTTCAATTTTTAAGAGTCAAAATATATCCAAGGGCAACTAGCCCCCCCCCCTCCCCACACACGCTTTTTTCCCCAAGCCCATCCGATAAATTTTTATAATAGCCATTTCATTAAAAATAGTTCAAATGTCAGATAAAAAAAATCCTGTGTGGTCACAACCCCCCCCCCCCGGGAGCAGGCGTTATGAGTAATGCTCTAGGTGCATATATAGTTTCTTATGGAAGGGATGCTCGTATAAACTTCGGAGAGGGCTCATTTGATCTGAAATTGAAAGTTGTTGTTCACTTTTTAAAAGTCAAAAAAGAGATCGGAGAGCAACTAGCCCCCCCCCCCTCTCTACGTCCTAAATGCATTAGATAAAAATTTGAGATATATGTTTTGTTAAAAATAGTTCAAAGTTCAGGTAACAAAAAACTCCGGTGTCGACACAGCCCCCAGGGCCCAGGGGTGGGCGTTGTAAGTTATACCCAGGGGGCATATATGGTTGTTATGGAAGGGATGCTCGTATAAACTTCCCAGGGGCTCATTTGATTGAAAAATTGAAAGTTTTTAATTCACTTTTTAAGAGTCAACAGTTATTGGAGGGCAGCTAGCCTCCCCCCACACTCCATTTATTTTTTTTTCCCGAGGCACTTCATATAGATGAGGTTGTCATATAAACTTCAAAGGGGCATATTCGATTGGAAATCGAGAGTTCTAGTGCCCTTTTTAATAGTCAAAAGTGATCAGTAGGGCAACTGACCCACCCCCCCCCCTAAGCCTTTTTTCCCAAATATATCGGATAAAAAAAATTGAGGTAGCCATTTTGTTAAAACAGTTCAAAGATCATATAACAAAACTTCTTTACGTATGATCATTTTCGTTAAAAATAGTTCAAAGGTCAGATAAGAAAAAGTGCGCCAGATTCGCTGAACACCATCTGCAGCCAAAGTATCATTGCAGGGCCGCCCGTATTAAGTAGCTCTGAAGTGATGCCACAGGTGCCAGCTGCTTTATTGTTTTCCAGTTTCCTCACTGCCGATGTAATCTCCTCAGGAGAAAATTCGGCACCATCGGGGGGAGGGGTAGCTTCTGGAGCAGCTGCAACAAAGCCCTGGGTCAATTCAGTCTGGTAGATCTGAGTTTAGCAGCTTATTAAAGTGTTTCTTCCAGAGACCAACTCATTGAGACTGATCATATAAAGTTTCTCAATTCGCTGCTTTCAAGCTTGTGGACGTCATGGCATGTTGGCCAGTCAGCTCTCACAGGATCTTGAATGTTGCACCTATGTCTTTCTTTTGGGCAGCTTGTTCAAGCTCAGCGGCCTTACCCGCAATGAAGTCTTTCTTGTCGCTGTGAAGCAAGGAGTTGCGCTTTTTGTTGAGCTGTAATTAGAGTGTCATATCTCCTCGTAATCTCGCTCGCCGTCTCTGCTCAATTATTTCAAACGTCTGGTTGCTAATCCACTCTTTCTTCTTTCGCTGCCTCTCGAAACAACAACTTCAGTAGCTACTCTGAGAACATTGTCTTTGATAGTGGTCCATGCTGACTCGCTATATGAACACAGCTGGAGAGCCTGTAAGCGGTTAGAGACTTCAGCTGTATACCACTTGCGAACCGAGGGATCTTGCTTCAGCCGAGAGGTGTCTATCTTTTTGGTGGATGAGGAGTTACTCTTATTGGCCCTCAGCCGGAGTTTTATCCTTGTAGAGACGAGACGATGGTCGGCATTGCCAAGCTCGGCACCTCTGTATGAGCGGCAGTTCCGGACAGACGAAAGCCAGCGTCGTCGAACAGTGATGTAGTCAAGTATGTTTTTGTCCTGCCATCATTGCTGTACCATTTGTACTTCGCAATGTCTTTTCTCATAAGCCAGGTAGAGCGTGAGTGATGGAGCAACTGAGGTAATCTAATTCATCGTCCACTTAAGGGTCCATAGAGGGCTTAAAATTGAATTTCCGAGTAAAATGACAATTATGTTTGGAAAGAGCATAAAAAGCATCGAGCGGTATGATCATCTAATTCATACTTCAGAAATGAAAATATTTCTAATTTACCAAGACATCAGCCTTTCTGCTTGTTTCACCGGCTATCACAAAGTTCTTATCGGATGGGTTTGAGGAAAAAATGCCATGGGGAGGGGTGACAAGTTGCCCTCCGATATCTTTTGACTCTTTAAAAGTGAACTAGAACTTTCAATTTCCAATCAAATGAGCCGTCTCCGAAGTTTATACGAGCATAGCTTCCATAAGAACCATATATACCCCCAGAGCGATACTTACAACGCCTGCCCCCGGGCCCTGGGGTGTTGCGTCGACACAGGAGTTTTGTTATCCGACCTTTAAACTATTTTAACAAAATGGCCATACGTAAAGGAAATTTTATTACATGATCTTTGAACTATTATTAACAAAATGGCTACCTCAAATTTTCTATCAGATTTATTTGTGGAAAATGGCTTGGGAGGACTAGTTGCAATCCGATCACTTCTGACTCTTAGAGACGGCACTAGAACTCTCAATTTCCGATTGAATGAGCCCATTTTGAAGTTTAAAACGACGACCCTTCTTTATGAAGTGCCTCTGGGAAAAAATAAATGGATTGTGGGGCTAGCTGCCCTCTGATCGCTTTTGACTTTTAAAAAGTGAACTACAACTTTCAATTTCCAATCAAATGAGCCCTCTATGAAGTTTCTACGAGCAATTCTTCCATAACAACCATATACGCCCCCGGGGCATAACTTACAACACCTACCCCCGGGACCTTGGGGGCTGTGTCAACACGAAGATTTTGTTATCTGAACTATGAATTATTTTTAACAAAATTTCTGTCTCAAAATTTTTATTTGATGCATTTAGGACGTGCAGGGGCGGGGGAGGGCTTGCTGCCCTCTGATCTCTTTTTGACTCTTAAAAAGTGAACGAGAACGTTCAATTTTCAATCAAATGAACCCTCTCCGTAGTTTATACGAGTATACCTTCCATAAGAACCATATATGCCCCCAGAACGTTACTTAAAACGCCTGCCTTCGGGCCCTGAAAGGTCGCGTTGACACAATTTTTTTTTTCATCTGACCTTTGAACTATTTTTAATGAAAAATCTCTTGAATCTTAGACAGTGAACTAGAAGTTTCAATTTCCAATGAAATGAACCATCTCCGAAGTTATACGAGTATACCTTCCATAAAAACCATATATGCCCCGGAACATTACTTACAACGCCTGCCTCCGGGCCCTGGGGGGTCGCATTGACACATGAGTTTTTTTTTATCTGACCTTTGAACTATTTTTAATGAAATGGCTATTGTGAAAATTTTATCGGATAGGGTTGGGAAAAAAAAAGGGTGTGTGTCGGGGGGGGGGGGCTAGTTGCCTTCGGATATATTTTGACTCTTAAAAATGAACTAGAACTTTCAATTTCCAATCAAATGAGCCCTCTTTGAAGTTTATATACGAGCATCCCTTTCATAAAAAACATTTACGCCCCAGGACAAAACACTTACAACGCCTACCCCCGGGTTCTGGGGAGTTGTGTTGACACCGGAGTTTTTGTTATCTAATTTTTTTGAACAATTTTTAAAAAACTGGCTATCTCAAAATTTGTAGCGGATGGGTTTGATAAAACAAATGGCGTGGGGGGGGGGGGGGCTAGTTGCCCTTAAGTCTCTTGACTCTTAAAAAGTGAACTAGAACTTTCAATTTCCAATCAAATGAGCCCTTTATTAAGTTTATACGAGTATCCCTTTCATAAGAACCCAGGCCCTGGGGGGTTGTATTGACACCGGAGTTTTTCTTATCTGACCTTTGAACAATTTTTTTTTTTATAACAAAATCTCTATCTCAAAATTTTTATCAGATGGGTATGGAAAAAAAAGAAGGCGTGGGGGGGCTAGTTGCCCTCGGATCTCTTTTTACTATTGAAAAGTGAACTCGAACTTTCAATTTCCAATCAAATGAGCCCTCTCTGAAGTTTATAGGAGCATCCCTTTCGTAAGAACGATATATGCCACAGGGCATAACTTACAACGCCTGCCCCCGGGCCCGGGGGGGGGTTGTGTCGACACCTGAGCTTTTGTTTTCCTTTCTCTGCAAAAGGAAACTTCCCTATGTACAAATTCACTGAGTTGATTAGGAAGCTGGTAAATTGGTTTTAAATTTCCTAGTTGTAAGAGCATTTTTAAATTAAACGAGATATTATGCAAGTTGGTTATAGTTACTTTGATACTTGGGTTTATTTTAACACTTGGATTTACTGATTTACGGGGCAACTTAGATTTACGCGGCAAAGGCTGCCTCCTGGATTTCCCTCCATCCCTTGATTTCAAAAATATATTTTTATTTGATATTTTTTATTGGAAAAAAAAGAAGAAAAAAATTGCCCCCCCTCCTTAAATTTTTTATAAGTATAGAATTGAGGCGGTTGAGAAGGAAATATGTAAAAAAAAATAATTCTTAGACCTTCTTCATAATGTGTAGAATAATTGTAGTTAACAAATTTTTACTGCAGATACACTATAGTTTACCCACACCCCCCCCCCCCCCCTAGTGTGTGCAAATATATTTCAAATTTCAAATATAGTATGCAAATTTCAGTTACAGCCAGGAACTTTCTGCAAAGGAATATAAAAAAGTAATTTTAAATAACCTGGCAACGTTGCTGTATGTCGAAATGCACGAACTTGAGAATCAGACAGGCCAAGCAGCAGTGAAACAAAATAAAACATTGGAGCCGTATGGCTTTTTATTATAGGCAACGCTATAGCGTTGCCTCTGATTTCTGTTCGTTTCGGGTCTCGTTTATCTATCAACAGTGATATCTGTCCACTTTAAATTTGAATTACTATTTGACATCATTTCTATTTGTTTTTGGTTTACCATAGCTCTTTATTTTTTGGGAATAACTTCCCTTCCAGGAAATAAAATTATTTTAAGAAGAAAAACTGAGTTATAAGTGAACCCGAATCAGTTTTTTTTCTCTGCAAAAGAAAACTTCCCTGTGCACAAATTCACTGAGTTGATTAAGAAGCTGGTAAGTTGGTTTAAATTTCCTAGTTGTAAGAGCATTTTTATATTAAACAAGATTTTAAGAAAGTCTTCCATATAAAGGTATAAACTACTTATTGCGTGTGTTTTCGTACTTATTCTCAATGAAAATTAGCCCGATTTGTCTTAATCCATTTCCACTTGGTAAACAAAATCCAGATATCCCATTGTTAAACAGGATGAAAAAGTGCTGTTTGGTTCGTTTTTTTCTTTGTTATCACTTGCATATCAAACATCGGAACAAGGAAATGAATTTCTTAAACCACAATTCAACTTTTCTGTGGTAAAAACAAACTTGTTTCTTAAAGTAACACAAAAATAAATTTTGTGTTATTTCACAAAATTTTCGAAAGTTTCTCCCGAAAAAAAAAGAATAATGAATAAATTGAATAATGACAGAGAAAACGAAAAAGGAAAAACTTTACCAATTGCTTAAGACAAGTTTTTCAAACAGGGAATTTTATAGCCCTCCCCTCAAACGAGAAAAAATATATAAGAAAACGCCAAACTTTCTACTTATCTTTACACATGGGAAAACGAGGTTTAACACATTTTAGAATAAAAAAAAACAATAACAAAAAAAAAACGACACGACTTGTATATACCACAAGAACCAAAGGTATACGGAAATAATTGCAAGGAAATGGAAATATAATAAAAGGTAAAGGTTTGACAGAAAATATTGAAAAAAAACAGCTTTATTTATACAACACTAATAAAATCCAATGACAACTTATTTAACAGCTTTTGATTCAATCAGCAACTTGTAATGCTGTATTAACAGAGCAAAAAGTTTTCCAATCTTAATGGATCATACACTAAAAGTACTGAAAAGCAGGCACAAGGACAGGTATAAAAAAAACCGTTATATTTCTTATTACAATTTCACATTTTTTTTGTATTTTAATGAATAACTTTCTATTTCTAGTCCTAAATGTACTTCCAATGGTTTATATAACATTGTCCATTCTTGAATGAATTATATTTGTTCTTATTCTCTTAACTTGATGCAAATCCTTTTCTAAGAATTGGCAATAAACTCTAAAAATAATGGTTCAATGGCTGAATCAATAAATTTATGCAAATGTACTCAATTTTCCATTTACGTTGGCATTAAAATAACAAAAGCTTTTGTTTTGCTCCAAAATTCTTTTGCTTACTTGCACAAGCTTTAAAAATAACACATAGTATGCAAAACATTTCTTATTGCAGTTTAAAACTCAGAAAAAAGGAATATTTGTTAATATTTTGGTCTAAGTAACTTCGCGACGAAGGCCCCCTATAAAGTAGAAAAAAAAAATTTTGCCATTCCTAAAATTTTTCAAGTCTTCATTACTTAGATAGCTAAATATTTTTTTCAAACACAATCATACGGTAAATCAGTTAAGTTCTTGAAGAAAGAATTGAAACTTTTATCAACGTCTAATCGTTCAAGTAACTCATTCCTTTCCTTACCCTTTCTAAATTGACATTTTAGTATGCTAGTATATAGTGGACACTCCGTTTCATAGTTTTCTGTTTTTGAAAACCCAGTAGATTTTATATCCTCATGTATGCTGCTAACGAGCTTTCTCCTTTTACCAGAATTTCATAAAATGATACATTGGAATCACCGACTTTCTCCCTCTTCATGCTCTCTAGCTCTCTTGCACATTGAAACTGAAAATCTCTTTCGTCGGCATCAGTAAAATCAATATAGTACCTTATTAATTTTTTCTGTTGTACATTTTCTCGACATACAAATAAATTTGCCACTTCCATTTTAATTATGTGGTAGATAATATGTCTAGCAGTTAGTTCCCCCGATCTACGATCATATTCATAGAAAACCTCGAAATTAACACGATTAAATTCATAATGATCAGATAAGCTAAGTGACCTTAGCCAAGCAGCATTGTCATCAAGAGCTGTACAGCCATTTTTACAAATAACATTTATGTCAGATCCATACTCCAGAAGCAATTTAACAGCTTCTATATGCCCTTTCGAACAAGCATAATGAAGTGCTGTTCTCCCATCTTTGTCTGTATTGTTAACTCTAGCATCATAATTTAGCAATAATTTCACACTTTTTAAGCATCCTCTTAGAGCAGCTTCATGAAGTGGACTTGCACCATCATTTTTTCTTATATTAACATCAGCGCCATGCTTCGAAAGATTATCAGCACTTTTTAAAGAACCTCTAGAAGCTGCTAAATGAAGTGGGCTTGCACCATCAATTTTCTTATATTAACATCAGCCCCTTTCTTCAAAGATAATGAACAATTTCTGAGCGTTCTTCAGAAGCTGAAAAATGAAGTGGACTTGCACCATTATTTGCTGTTATATTAACATCAGCACCATACTCTAAAAGCCATTCAAACAATTTTTGAGTATCCTCTAGAAGCTGCTAAATGAAATGGACTTTCACCTTCCTTTGTTTTCACATTAACATTACATCTACGCTTTAAAAGTAATTCAGTAATTTCAATATTCCTTTCTTTTATCGCACAGTAAAGTGGAGTTTGTCCAAGCTTATCTTCTTCATCAATCCTAGCTCCTTTTGTCAAGAGTCTTCTTTACATCTTCTATATCACCACTAATAACCGCCAAACGAAGTGGCCAATTGTCAACTACATCAATTAAATCACCTGGCATTTTATGGTCTTTTCTTTTTGTAAATTGGCTCTTTTTTGTATTCTTTGAAGATTTGGTGGTTAAAACTGCCGCCCTTGAATTGAATTCTCTGAACTAGACGAATTTTCTTGATTCACCTATAAAAAATGGCTTTATAACATCTTTGTTTGATAGTGGGTAAGGTGGGTAAGTTGTACAGTCTAGAATGCATAACCCACTTACACTTCTGTTAGCTATCGATTAAATCATTAGCTAATTAAAATCATTAAGAATAAAAATAGTTTTCTTGTAGGTGTATAGGACAATTTTGATGTAAGTAGTAGAACTATGTTTAAGAGTGATTTAACTGATCTAAAGTATTTGAAATCATTACATAGACATTATCGGAGAGGGGCCAAGGAAACCCTGCCTCCATTCCCTGAGAAATAAAAAGAGATTCCAATTTCAATCAAAGGAAGGATACAATAATGTGGTTGTCTTGTTTATTTGCAATTTAACAGATAACTATATATCATATATGAAATACTTCTCCACCACAATCTACTCAATGCTTCATTCTCTGCCCCCTCTCTTGAAGTTGTAATTTCTTTTGAATACTTTATACTTTATCCTTTAAATCGGCAGGTGTTTTCCATGGTAATATTAAAACAATTTCAAGAGAAAAGTAAATTTACTTATAATAAATTAGCAATAAAAGCTCTCGCAGTATTGAGATTGGGCATTTTGAGATTTGAACACCAAGGTTTTGGTTCTTTCAAAACAACGAAGATATTAGAAGATTTAACCCAGTGTTGGGGAAAATAAAGTTTTATGGTCAGAGACTTCCTATAGTAAAGGCCATACGGCTCCAATATTTTATTATTATTATTTTTTTTTCCCAGAGGCACTTCATATGGAAGGGATCGTCATAGCAAAACTTCAAAGGAGGCTCATTCAATTGGAAATCAAGAGTTCTAGTACCCTTTTTAACAGTCGAAAGTGATTAAAGGGCAACTAGCCCCCCCCCCCGCCAATCAATCCCCCAAACACATCCAATCAAAATTTTGATATAGCCATTTTGTTCAGCATAGGCTAGTTGATTTCCAGGTAGAAAATATGTTTTGAGAAGAACACTCTCCCACAACCCTCAGGGCAAGGGTTATAAGTTATGCCCTGGGGGCATATAAGGTTTTTATAGAAGGCGTTGTCGTAGAAACTTCAAAACAGGCTCATTCGATTGGAAATTCAAAGGGCTAGCTTCCTTTTTAATAGTCAAAAGTGATTGGAGGACAATTAGCCCCCCCCATCACGCCCCATCATTCCCCCCAAACACATCAAACCAAAATTTTGAGACTGCCATTTTGTTCGGTGTAGTTGGTTTCCAGATAGAAAATATATTTTTGAGGAGGACACTCCCCCAAAACCCTCAGGTCAAGGGTTTCAAGTTATGCCCTGGGGGCATATAAGGTTTTATAGAAGGCGTTGTCGAAGAAACTTCAAAAAAGGCTCATTCGATTGGAAATTCAAAGGGATAGTGCGCTTTTTAATAGTCGAAAGTGATTGGAGGGCAACTACCCCCCCTCCAAGCCCATCATTTATCCAAACACATCCAATCAAAATTTTGAGATAGCAATTTCGTTCAGCGTAGTTGATTTCCAAATATAAAATATGTTTTTGAGGAGGAGACTCCCCCACAACCCTCAGGGCAAGGGTTTTAAGTTATGCCCTGGGGGTATATAAGGTTTTTATAGAAGGCGCTGCCGAAAAAACTTCAAAAAAGGCTCATTCGATAGGAAATTCAAAGGGCTAGTGCTCTTTTTAATGGTCAAAAGTTATTGGAGGGTAACTAAATCCCCTGTCACGCCCACATTTTCCCCAAACACATTTTGAGATAGCCATTTTATAAACGTAGTTTTAAGTTCTGGAAATTAGGTCTTTGAGGATGAAAAACTCCCCCACAGCCCTCAGGGCAAGGGTTATAAGTTTGCCCTGGGGGCATATAAGGTTTTGTATAGACAACGTTGTCGTAGAAACTTCAGAGAGGGCTCATTTTATTGGAAATTGAAAGTTCTAGTTCACTTTTTAAGCTTCAGAAGATATTGGAGGGTAACCAGCTCCCCCCCCCAAACGCTATTTTCCCAAATGCATCCAATAAAAATGCAACCGTAAAGGCCCTACGGCTACAATGTTTCATTATTATATATTATTTTCTTTTTTCCAAAAATGGAACCCTTCATATGGATGGGTTCGTCGTGGAAACTTCAAAGGGGGCAAATCTATTGGAAATCGAGAGTTCTAGTGCCCTTTTCAATAGTCAAAAGTGATTGGAGGGCAACTAGACCCCCCACGCCCATCATTCCCCCAAACACATCCAATCAAAATTTTGAGATAGCCATTTCGTTCAGCTTAGTTGATTTCCAGATAGAAAATATGTTTTTGAGAAGGTTACTCCTCCACAGCCCTCAGGGCAAGGATTTTAAGTTATGCCCTGGGGGCATATAAGGTTTTTATAGAAGGCGTTGTCGTAGAAACTTCAAAACAGGCTCATTCAATTGGAAATTTGAAGGGCTAGTGTCCTTTTTAATAGTCGAAAGTGATTGGAGGGCAACTAGCCCCCCCCCCACGCCAATCTCTCCCCCAAACACATCCAATCAAAATTTTGAGATAGCCATTTTGTTCAGCGTAGCTGATTTCCAGATAGAAAATATATTTTTGAGGACGCTCCCCCCACAACCCTCAGGGCAAGGGTTTTAAATTATGCCCTGGGGGCATATAAGGTTTTTTATAGAAGGCGTTGTCATAGAAAACTTCTAAAAAGGCTCATTCAATAGGAAATTCAAAGGTCCAGTGCCTTTTTAATAGTCGAAAGTTATTGGAGGGCAACTAACCCCCCTCTCACGCCTACCTTTTCCCCAAACACATCCAATTAAAATTTTGAGATGGCCATCTTATTAAACGTAGTTTAAGTTCTGGAAATTATTAGGTCTTGAGGATGACAACTCCCCCATAGCCCTCAGGGCAAGGGTTGTAAGTTTTGTCCTGGGGGCATATAGGGTTTTGTATAGACAACGTTGTCGTAGAAACTTCAGAAAGGGCTCATTCGATTGAAAATTTAAATGGCTAGTTCCCTTTTTAATAGTTGAAAGTGATTCTCAGGCAACTGACATCCCTTCTACGCCCATTATTTCCCCAAACACATCCAATCAAAATTTTGATATAGCCATTTTGTTCAACGTAGTTGAAAGTTCTGGAAATTATATGTTTGAGCAGGACACTCCCCCCACAGTCTTCAGGGGCAAGGATAATAAGCTATGCCCTGGGGGTATACATGGTTGTTATGGAAGGAATGCTCGTATAAACTTCAGAGAGGGCTCATTTGACTGGAAATTCAAAATTCTAGTTTATTTTTCAAGCGTCAAAATATATTGGAGGGTAACCCAGCTCCCCCCCCCCCCCCCCTTCCAAACTATTTTTTACCAAATGCATCCAATAAAAATTTTAAATTACCTATTTTGTTAAAATAGTTCAAAGATCATATAACAAAAATTTTGGTGTCGACACAACCCACCAGGGCCCGGGGGCAGAAGTTGTAAGTTATGCCCTGGGGCATATATGGGTCTTAAGGAAGGGATGCTCGTATTAACTTCAAAGAGGGATCATTTGATTGGAAATTGAAAGTTCTAGTTCACTTTTTAAGAGTCAAAAGAGATTGGAGGGCACCTAGCCCCCCCCCCTCCATGCCCTTTTTTCCTCAAACCCATCCGATAAGAACTTTGAGATAGCTTTTTTAAATAGTTCAAAGACCATATAACGAAAACTCAGGGGTCATTACAGTCCCCCAGGGCCCGAGGGCAGGTGTTGTAAGTTATGCACTGGGGGAATATATGGTTTTTATTGAAGGAATGCTCGTAAAAAATTCAGAGATGGCTCATTTGATTGTAAATTGAAAGTTCTAGTTCAGTTATTTAGGGTCAAAAGAGATTGGAGGGCAACTAGCCCCCCCCCCCTCACGCCCCATTTTCCCCAAATGCATCCAATAAAATTTTGAGATAGCCATTAAGTTAAAAATTGCTCAAAAGGCAGATAAACAAAAACTCAGGTGTCGTCACAACCCCCCAGGGCCCGGGGGCAGGTTTTGTAAGTTAGGCCCTGGGGCATATATTGTTCGTATGAAAGAGATGCTCGTATAGACTTCAGAGAGGGCTTACTTGATTGGATATTGAAAGTTCAAGCTCACTTTTTAATAGTCAAAAGAGATCCGAGGGCAGCTAGCCCCCCCCCCACGCCTTCTTTTTCAAAACCCATCTGATGAAAATTTTTAGATAGACATTTTGTTAAAAATAGTTCAAAGGTCAGATAAAAAAATCGGGTGTCAATACAATTTCCCAGGGCACAGGGGAAGGCGTTCTAAGTTATACCCTAAGGGTATGTATGGTTCTTATTAAAGGGATGCTCATATAAAATTCATAGAGGGCTCATTTGATTGGAAATTGAAAGTTCTAGTTCACTTTTTAAGAGTCAAGAGAGTTAAACTAGCCCCCCCCACGCTCTTTTTTCCCAAACCCGTCCGCTACAAATTTTGAGATAGCAAGTGTTTTGGAAATTGTTCAGAAATTAGATAACAAAAACTCCCCCATAATTCCGGGGGATAGGCGTTGTAAGTTTTGTCCTGGGGGCGTAAGTGGGTCTTATGTAAGGGATGCTCGTATAAACTTTGGAGAGGGCTCATTTGATTGGAAATTGAAAGTTCGTGTTCACTTTTTAAGAGTCAAAAGAGATCGGAGGGCAACTAGCCCCCCCACCCCTCCTCCACGCCCTATATGTATCAGATAAAAATTTTGAGATACACATTTTTTTAAAATAGTTCAAAGTCCTGATAAAAAAAAACTCCGGTGTCGACACAGCCCCTCAGGGCCCGGGGGTAGGCGTTGTAAGTTATGCCCTGGGGGGCAAATATGGTTTTTATGGAAGGGATGCTCGTATAAACTTCCTAGAGGGCTCATTTGATTAGAAATTGAAAGTTGTAATTCACTTTTTAAGAGTCAAAAGATATCGGAGGGCAGCTAGCCTCCCCCCACACTCCATTCATTTTTTTCCCAGAGGCACTTCCTATAGAAGGAGTCGTCGTATAAACTTCAAAGGGGGCTCATTCGATTGGAAATCGAGAGTTCTAGTGACCTTTTTAAGAGCCAAAAGGGATCAGAGGGCAACTGGCCCCCTCCCAAGCACTTTTTCCCCAAATACATCGGATAAAAATTTGAGGTAGCCATTTTGTTAAAAATAGTTCAAAGATCATATAACAAAAACTCCTTCACGTATGGTCATTTCGTTAAAAATAGTTCAAAGGTCAGATAAGAAAAACTCCTCTGTCGACACAGCTCCCCCCCCCCAGGGCCGGGGCAGGTGTTGTAAGTATTGCTCTGAGGACATATATGGTTCTTATGGAAGGTATGCTCGTATAAACTTCAGAGAGGGTTCATTTGAATGGAAATTAAAAGTTTTAGTTCATTTTCTCAGAGTGAAAAAAGATCGGAGGGCAACTAGCCCCTCCCACCCTCCATGCCTTTGGGTGCTTTGAATGGATAAACCCATCCGATAAAAATTTCAGGTGACCATTTTGTTTAAATAGTTCAACGATCAGATATTAAACTCCAGGTTTGACACAACTCCCCAGGGCCTAGGGACAGGCGTTGTAGGCTATACTCTGGGGATATATATGGTTCTTATAGAAGGGATACTCGTATAAACTTCAGAGAGGGCTCATTTGATTGAAAATAGAAAGTTCTAGTTCATTTTAAAGAGTCAAAAGAGACCGAAGCTTAATCTAGTCCCCCCCACACCCTTTTTAACCAAACCCATCCGATAAAAATTTTGAGATAGGAATTTTGTTAAAAAATAGTTCAAACATCAGATAATAAAAACTCCGAGGTCGACACAACCCCATTTTTTCACTTTGATATTGTTACTTTGATATCAGTTTTGATATTTTGATGAATATTTCATTTTTTTGAAGTTTGATTTTGATTAAGGAATTTTTAAAAACTTCCTTCTCTCACTCCTTCTCTCACTGTAAAAGTCTAAAACCTACTGCGTCATTGGCGCTTTACTGAAAAACTATATGCGTCTTGAACAGTCTTGGAAAGTATAAACAACATCAAATTGAATATTTGATGTATAATGATATTAAATGTTGAGAAAACCCATCAGTTCAAGAATTTATTTCACTGTAATTGTATTTTTATTTTCAATGCTGTAAGAACTGGAAAAGAAAATATTTGTAATATAATCCGTTTTCAGTTAAGCGCCAATGACGCAGTAGGCTTTTGGTTTTTATTTACAGTTAGGAAAAGAGGCAGTATCCAAACCCTTGTTGTGTTGAAACTATATTCGTCTTTAACAACTTTAAAAAGAGCTAATAAATTAAACTGAATATTTGATGTATAGTTATATTAATTGCTGAAAGCTCACCAATTCAAAATGTTGCTATAATTACAAAGATAAATTTTGTACTTTTTAACTATTTTGGTTGTCAAGGTTGAGTAGGAGGTGATGACCCCTGACCTGCCCTGTCGATGCCTTTGCCTTGGAGGTGTTCTGTCCATGGGCACTGGCAGGATGGGGCAGGGAGTCATGGTCACCACTGGAAATTTGGGACTATAAAGTAATTATAACGAAACCAAAAGATAGAGAGTAGAATAGAGGAAAACCATGGAAAAAATGTGCATTGCCCCATTGTTGACTGCCTGCCAATAAATTTTGACCCTTAATAAGGAAAATATCAGTTCTAATTTGTGACTGAGTGACCCCTTTCCAGTTTTCCACAGGCATTTTTTCTATATGATTCAGTTGGAGTAACAAAAAAAGAAGAAGAAAAAAATCCTAGTTATCAACGGTAAGTAAATAACAACCCTCGTCAATATCGTCAATAAAGAAAGTATAAGAGCCTAAAAATTGATAAGTTTAAATCAAAGAATCAGCTTTTTATCGTGACCCTAAATATGTATTTGTTTATTAGTAATTAGTGCAGTTATTAGTAAACAAGAAAGCACAAGGAAACCAATTTAATACAGGGCAATTTTGGTAAAAATATGCCGTCAACTTTTGCTTGCATTGCAAGAGCATTCATCAGCTGATATATAAAGCCACTATAATTAAAAATGTTTCCCTTGAACGAAATGATGGGAATTTCTGTATTTTCCCCAGAACGGATACGTTTTTTTTGTGTTTTATCATTATTTATTATTTTTTTTTTTTACCCAGCAGTGATTGTAGGCCTGTTTATCTAGTTGTCACTTTGAAAAGGATTTAGTTTTTACAGTTATGGATTTTAAGGGTGTCAAATATATTGTTGTTTTTTTACATTCAAAATTAAATCAAAAATATTTAATTAAAATTTTTCATTTGATTTTCTTAATATTAGTTTTTATGTTTTAACTTGAACAAAATGCTTTGATCATACGTTACTTTTTTTACGAACATCAATGAGCTAAGGAGGAAATAGCCCCCTTCATATAAAAAATAATCTGTTCAAATAGGTTTCAAATCTGTTCCCTGCTTTCAGTTGGAAAGCTCCTTTTTTAAATTTAATTTCTGATTATTTTCCAATCAGATTTTTTTTTTCCAATATCAAGATCTTGGGCACCGGCAGGGGGAGGGGCAGGGGGGCCATGGCTCTCCTGGAAATTTGGGACTATAAAGTAATTACAAGGAAACCAAACGAAAGAGAGCCGAATAGGGAAACACCAACGAAAAATATGTGCTGGCCCACTGTTGGTGCCTGCCAATACATTTTGACCAGAAATCCTTGTCGTTTAAAAATTACTGTATTTTATTTCATTCTACATGCAATATAATTGTTCTTTTTATTTGAGAGTTTTTCCTAAAAGTATTTAAAAATGAACTTGTTCCTACCAAAAAATATCCTGAAATATATTCCCTGTCACCCAACCACCACTGCTATTTCGGTGTCTGCCCCCCCCCCCCCCATCTTCCAGAAATTTTTTTGCCTGCGCCTTTGTCCTAGCCAAAGGAGATTTTTTATTTAGTCAGCGAACGAACACCCGATGTTTTGTATTTAAATCACTCTGGCCCAAGGTTGCCACCCCTAGTAATTTATCACTATTTGCAAGTGATTTTTTATGTTGCCTAGGGATTTTCTTCAAGCTAGTGATTTATAGTGATTTTTGATGTAAAACAAGTGATTTTTTCCTAAATCCAGTGATTTTTCACGATATAGCGCGTAGATTCATGATTCAATCAAATAAATCATACAAGAAGCTAATTAATAAAAAAAAGCACAAAATAGTGATTCACTACAGTTCCTAATATGTTCCAGATTAGCATCTATTCAAGTACACCGCCTTGGAAACTTCTGATATCCCACCGTATGTCCATATCATATATAAAGTAATAAACCCCTAGAGCGTTATCATCAAGATAATAGGCGAACCTAGTTAGTCGCAAAATTGCAAAAATGTTCTATACTTCTTATTTTGCAACATTGCTCAGGTCAAATTGTCTTCATATTTATGGGGTTTTTTCTCTGTAATCTATCAGTTCTAAATTAGATTTTCTTATATTGAAATCTTTAAAAGTAGAGTGAATGGTAGATATGAATACACCCTCTACATCTGTAAATATAACAGAAATGGGCTAATTGAAAAATAAGAAGGTGGTATGCATTAAATATAATTTCCTAAATAAAAAAAGAAATAATTGAAAAAGAAAATAGGACTTAGGGCTTTCTATAATAGGATTTGTAATATAACTAGATAGATTGAATCGATTGTAGCTTGATGATTAAAGTTGGTTGGGAGAAAGGAGGGGGGGGTATCTACTCTGGTATTTTCTTAATGATTTTAATTTCTACTTCTAATATCTAATCGAAACTCCAATAACTCTCCAAATTCTCTTATTTGTAATTGAAACACCTAATAAGCGCAGATAACGTCCTATTCTTTAAGTTTTGGGATTTATGTGCTAACATATCAAACAGTTTGTGGTAACAAACTGTAAGAATGGAGTTACAAGGCTCAATAGTAACCGAAATTCTAGAAACAGAACTTTAATATCAATCAATATATCATCGGCTTATTATGTCGATTTTAAATATAAGCTTAGTTTTACCCATAAAAATCTAAGAAACTGTGAAAAATTGCCTGATTCTTGAAAGAGAGGAAACATCCCCTAAAAATTAAAGAATTTTAATTAAAATCAAATCAATAGATTTGGCGTATTAGAGAATCCTACTGTAGAGGTTTCAATCCCTTATCTGCAAAAGTGTTGAATTTTGTATTACTTACCAGAAGGAAAATCACGGATCCGTGTTAATTTGTTTTTTTTTTTTCCCCAGGGGCGATCGTATCGAACCCACGGTTCTAGAACATCGGGAGAGAGCTCGTTTGAACGGAAATAAAAATTTCTGGTGTACCTTTTATTTTGCCAAAAAGATTGAACAGCTACTAACCCCCCTCCCTCGTTCCCTTTTCCCCAAAGATTGTTTGATCAAAAGTTTGAGATAGCCATTTCCTTTAGCATAGTTAAAAATTTCCAAAACCATACATTTAGATTTAACATGACCCACGCAGCCCCTGAGGATAGCTCTGGGGATGAAAGTCTGCTAAGTATAATAATGATAATATACGATCTATGAAAACCAGTTTTATAGCCACAAAAACAATTAACGGGTGACAGAATGCATTGGACTTGCATTACTTGGGCTATATATGGCAGATCAGGGGGTGGGGTAAGGTTAAGTTAGGTTACTTTACCCCAACACCTCCCTAATGCGCAAATATATAGCCCAAATTATATTATTATATAAACTAAAGTATTATATTTTCATCGTATTTTGGCATACATCATTAGGATTAACATAACTTACTTTCCTGGGTGTGTTCCGTATAATTAACAAGTACACCTCTTTTAAAAAAAACAATAATACCGATGCTTATCGCAACTTGTGAAGAGTGGGTCACATTTTTTCCATTAGAATATACAAGGCAATTTTCAAAATTGTCGTTGGGCCCCAGTAATTATACTAGCACAACTAGAGTAAAAAGAAAAATAGGCCTAGTTTCTATATTTCTGGGAAAATAATTGGGTAAAATTCTACTTTAGCTACTTTTGGCTATCTTGGAAAGGGGTTGGGTTAGGAAAATGAAACTTTCAGGGATGTGTCTACACGCTAAATTATGTCCCGGGAAGGTATTTTGAGGTGCCTACTCCACTCCTTCTCCCTCTAGAGGGTCCTGAAATTTGCCTAAATGACAGGTATTGAAATTTTGACAAAACAACCCATTGAAATTTTGACAAATCAACGTTTTACCTTAATTTTCAGCTATCAGTTTCTTTTTCTCTGGCTTTAGTTCTGAAAATGCAATTCCTGTTATTTGAGTAGAATTTTAAGCTATATCAATGTTTTTTTTCAAAAATTTATCAGATGTATTTGCATATCTTTAAAGCCTTATAAATTGGGATTGAGCAAAGTTGTGAAGCTGAAAACAATTTTTTTTTTGTACTTTATTTAAGCAGAAAATCTATTTTGCAAGGTTTCACTTTTATATCACACAGATTTTTAAAGGTCATCAAAGGTCAGGACCCTCTAGAGAGAGAAGGAGTGGAGGTGGGTACTTCAAAATACCTTCCCGAGACATACTTTAACCTGTAGACCCATCCTTGAATGTTTCATTTACCTGACCTAGCCCCTTTCCAAGAAAGCCAAAAGTAGCTAAAGTAGAATTTTACCAATAACTGGAGTTTTGGATCGACAAGGAAACAAAAATTAAAAAGAAAAAGTAGATGTCTTGGTGAGATCACCGACAGCCAATTTTCAGTGATCGGGGTATAAGCCAAGAGTGCCAATTCGGGAAAATACAGGGAGGAAGCAAGGATTTTGTTCTATTCTCTGCCAGGGGAGTATCTCCAGCATTTTCATTGGGGGGGGGGGCAGGCAAGAGAGGTCCACATCCAGATAGTCAAGGGGCATGGGTTATATAATAGTTTTTTCTCCAAATTATTTGGATGGATGCAATTGCCCCCCCCCCCTCCCCTAAACGACGCCCATGTTCTTTGCATAAGGATGCAAAAAGGCATTTCTCAAAATTTCAAGGGTAAATAACAATGTGCAAATTATCCAAAGATTATAGAAACCTTTGTAGCAATTTTAAATTACGGGGGGCATGGGCACGCAGGCTTCCACCTGGCGTGCGCAACTTGTTTCTTTTCACTATAGGGCCTGGTAGCTAGACAGAAGGTTAAGCATTCAAGTGGACAAAAGCCTAATTTAAAAATTTACTCGTGGCGAAAATTGTGAAAGACCTGCAAGACGAATTTGTTCTTATAAGCAACAAAGCTGGAAACAATAAACAAGAATAAAGGACCGACGAATTTGTTTCAGGAACTGTCGAATCGAATATTTTCAGATCTCTTGATTTACTAAAAGTGGATATGACCTTTCCCTACTTCGTCAAAAATCTGCAGAATATAGACCAGAAGAGACCCTTTCCCCTTCGAGATTGATCCAAAGGATTCCCAGGAAAAAAAAAAAGTAAAATATATAACCATGTTATTGTCAAATGTTATTGCCAGGACCATGCCAAATAGAAATGCTAGCGAATTTACCAGCTTTACTTGGTTTTCACATATATTACCGGGACAGGTAATATATGTGTGTTGGATCAACAAGCAATCAACTGACAAAGCTCCAGACTGGATTAGTCTTAGAGGGGAAAGTGTCTCTTCAGTGCTTATTCTAAACAAATTTCAATAAAAACTTCATAGCTATTGCTGCTGTGTAAAAAGATTGCAGCAAAATGGCCTATTTGCCTGATAAAACTTGAATTTTCCCTTCACCAAGCAACTAAATTACCATTGCAAGAAAATACTACTTCTATTGGAACCTAGACTAAGGGTGTACTTTTCCAAGCACTGACATGTAAAGCTTGTATTCTGTTTGTACCGCATTAAACTAGATTTTACGTATTTCTGGTTTTCCGTGGGGAGGGGCAGGATCTCTAATCCTCAACCGTGTACAACCATGGTGGTAATACTTTTCTTGAGAAATTTTGTCCAGACGAGCTTTGCCCTTTAAAAAAAAAAACAGTAACCAAACTGCAATCATGTTATCATTTTTTACAGTGCAATTTTAGGTAAAAGCAAGTCCTAGTTTCTTAGGAATTTTTTTTCAAATAATATAAATGGGGTGCTACTATTTTGGCGAACCGTCACAAACACGAAACGTCATAACATCTAACAAAATTTATAAGTTTATATAATAGTAAAAGTATATAATAGTTTTAGAAACAAATTTCGGCTATATATTTGCTCATCAGGGGGATGGGGGTAAAGCATAGCATATATTATATACATAACCTAACCTAGGTAGTACTGATGCCTGTGCATAAATAAAACTGGTGCCTGTGCAAGGCTATATAAATTTCAACTTCAATTGAAAATTAAGAGAAATAAAACTTACATTCATATATTCTTCTTCAGTCGATACTCAAGACTAAACTGAAATAATTTTTGTGGAATCCTTTTTTTTATATCACAATGGCAAGAAACAAGACACCAAGACAGCAAGAAAAAAGTGTCGACTTATCCTGACAAATGATTTCGAAATGTTACAAATAAGAAAGGGTTAGTGACGTCAGGTGGTGCGTGTACAGTAAGAATGACTCTGCAAAAAGAAAATGCTAATTCATCTTGATTTTGGAATTCTGTGCAATCAAATGAGTCAGCAACTTTAAATGGTGCGTGTACAAGTCATACTCTACTAATATGACGAGGGTATTGCCTTACATGTATGACATCCATTGGATGTAGCCAAGAATTTCACCTTGTGAAAGACGGGCGTCACCTATAAAACCTTCTTATCAACCTATTTCAACAATTCTTCTATTTTTTACAAACAACGTACATCTTAGAGATTTTAGGGAAGGTGGCTGTCTTTTTTTCACCAAGAATGGTGTATAAGGGCTTTAGAATTGTTGATAACAAAACTGAAGCTAAATATGCTAGGCAGACATCCAAAATAAAAACACATCAATTTTATATTTCACAAATGACAACAATTTCAAATTTGTAGGATTAAGGGTCGTTTAGGGACTTCCTGTCCTGTGGTAGCGCAGTGGGTTTGACCTTAGCGTGGGAATACGAGACCCAGAGATCGAATCCTGCTGTAGCAACGCACTGCAGGGCCAGCGCAGGGACCTTAGCAGTCAAGAAGCGTCGTTAAGCCGATAACTTACTTTACTTATTTAGGGACTTCCGATTTACATGATCAGGGGGTGCTAACTGAGATATATTGGGCAGAACTACCTCCTACACCCTTCCCCTCCAACATATATTGTGTGATACCTCTCTCGACGTGCTGACTACGAATCTGAGCTGGCTGATTAGATATCGGAGGCTAATATCGAAAACCAAATCTTCAAAATTAAAGCATGTCAATTGAAAATTTTAGGTGTAATACCCTGTTTTGGAATATTACGATTTTTAACAAATCGGGAGATGTATTATCTGCTCTATGGATGCTCATAGTCATCCAGAGATGATTAGAAGGCCGTTCTTAATGGTTAATATTATAGTCGTTAAAAACAATGAACTTCACAGTATGACTGTCAAAGATAAACCAAATCAGAGACCTTAGGGCCTATGCTCCCTTCGAGAAAATCCTAAATTTAGGATTTTTTTTAATCAAACAATCCTTTTTATTATTGTGCCTCCATCTATCTCCATTTTGTATTCAAGCTATCAAACAATTTTTGTATCATTGCCCCCCCTCCCATTTCCAATTTTTTTTTTTCTATTCCTCACCCCTTAAATAACAAAAAAACCTGTGTACGTGTCTGAACCAAACTGAGGGGATATTTTATAGAGTGGGTTGGATATTCTCGAAAACATTTATACAGGAATGTCTGATCTTGCAAACTAAATATTCAAGGCTAATTTTACCATACAGACACCTAAAAATAAAAACACAATATGGAGGACACGTATTTCATGAACAGTGGAGATGCCACACCTTGCCGATATGAGAGCCTAGGAACAGTTTTTACTTTGTATGATCAGAGGGCCTGGTCCTCTTCCAAACACCCTCTTTTCCCAAAGTGACAATAATTATCTTTTTCGATAAAGGCAACAATTTGGTGAAATTATAAAGTGAAATAATCTCATTCATACTATGCTGATGGTGTGATAAATGAGTTTTTTTTAGATATAGTGGTTGTGAAGTTAAAGATAATTACTGAAGATTATAAACCTGACTTTTGAAAAAAAGGAGGAGTACCTAAAGATTTTAGGAAAACTTTAATTAAGCCCCTCTATAAGAAGCGTGATGAGAGTGAGCGTGTTAATTATAGAGGTATTAGCTTGGTTTCTGTGGGAAGCCAATTATTTAGTATGATAATAATTTTTGGACTTTGAGATGCTTTAGATGAAGTTTTAAAAAAAGAACAATGTGGTTTTAGGGATGGTAAACGATGCATCTGCCAAATTTTCACTCTTAGATTGATGATTGAGATGTGGCAGAGTCATCAGTCCCCTTTAGTCCTCAGTTTTGTAGATTATGAGCACGCGTTTGATTCAGCCGATAGAAGAGTTCTATCTGGCTTCGTGTTGAATCAGGAATTAAGGAGGGTCACGTTCTTTCTCCATTAATATGGATGATTTTGATGGACTTTGTCTTAAGGAACACAGCATAGGCTATGGGATAGTACGGTATCAATTGTGGAAGTAAAACTCCCCTAGACTTAGATTAAGCTGATTATTTGAGTGTCCTAGATGAAAATGTTGGCAAAACGAATGAATTTTTGGAGGTGTAGACAGTTCAGGATGCAACGATGGGTTTGAAAATTAATGATATGAAGACTAAGTCGCTTAGACTGGGAATAAGTGAAAAAGTGATGCCGGGTAACGAGAAGATTGGTAAATTGGACAGCTTCCCTTACCTAGGTACTATTGTTAGCAAAGACGGTAAATGAAGCGAAGATGTTAACAGTAGAATAGCCAGGGCCCAGGGTGTTTTTTTCGAGGTTGGAAAGAAGTTTGGAAGAATAGGAAGATAAGTCTGAACTAAGATTAGGATATTGGAAGCTACAGTGATGAAAGTGGTCAAGTATGCTTCTGAAAAGTGGCCACTCAGAAAGACGGAAGAGGAGTTTTTAAATGTTTTTCCAGAGAAATTGTCTACGGATTGTATGTCGACGGTTGACTGACCGTATTTCAAACAGTAATCCGTAGCAAAAAACGGTTCTATCCCGCTTTCTAAGGCTATAGTGAGAGAAAGGTTAAATTTGCTAGAACATGTTCCGAGGATGAAAGATGACAGATTGCCAAGGTCGTCCTTTTCGGCCAGATCATTTAGGGCCACCCGAATGGGTGGGAGGGTGTTGTTAGGAAATTTATAAGCACCATTGGAACTTCTTGGGAGGGTGTAAAGAGGGAGGCTTTGAATAGATTGGGACGGAGGAGGATCGTGCGTATCCGTGTTGAACTCAGGCGGCTGGGTGCTGCAGTAAGTTATCAGTAGTAGTAGTTAATAGTCAGAGAAGTGCTTTAATTTATAAAAAAAAAAAACATTATGCAAGAGAAAAGCTGAACAGGAATCATTTGACGAATTATCACTAGCACCTCGACCAACGATTGTTACCAAAAATTACCCTTTTTTTTTTTTTCAAAAATTATTTTTGTAGTTGTAAAACTTTAATTTTTCAATCGGGATTTTGCATTCCACACCGTGCAAATTAAATGTCAGCTTCTTACTTCTACTTTGTAGAGTAATTTTGTTACAGGATATGAACTTATAGTTTAGCCCTTTCTGCTCTTTCCTTAAAATGCACCTTAGTTTTCAGTTGATTACAATTAAAACGCATCTCCGCTCGACATTTTCTGAAAAACTGGGTCCCCACGGATCAATCAAGTTTTACCTTTCTTGATTTAATATGCTCCTTTAAGCTAATCCCTGTCTACCGATTCGTTTGATCACATCTATAGCACCATTTAAAACTGTCTTTTTCCAACTAATTTTCGGTTTCAAGAAGATTTTCCTCTAGATTTGTTTCTGGCACCCAAAATGTTGTTATTTTAGAATATGATGATGCAGGATCTTTTCTATAGTATTTTTTCTCTTTCTGTAATCATTACCAGACTTATTTTTTCCTTCTGCGGTGGTTCCATTATTGTCTACCAATCAGTTTGATCGGACAATAAGACAGCGAAGTAATTCGTTGCTCAGACTACATCTTTTAGTACATAGGCTATACGGTACAGAGTACAGGGTGATCTAAAAACCCTTAAGTAATGTAAGATAAAATTCTTTAGGTAAAAAACTAAGAAAAAGTTTCAATTAACATAGGCCCGAAAATCTTAGATTACCTGCTAGCCGCCATTTTATTTTTTGAAACTCAAATCAAGAAAAAAGATTAACACATAATATTAGTTTTTCAAGAGTGTGTCAAGAAGGAAATAAGAGTATGACTCAGATAAAAAAGTGAAATGTTGTATTGCCAGTTGTAACTGATTTGCAAGACGCTTTGATATACGCCACTGAGCTAGATACAAGTTGTCTCTTACAAAAATTGTCTGTGATGTGGCGTGTTTCACAGTAGTTTCAGTGCATTGCGCAAGAGAGATGACGCAGGGCAGGGTGTGGTTTGGGGGGGGGGGGGATTGGCAATAAAACGGGTCGGTGACAGCTTAGAGCTCCCAAGGTTAAACTGTATTGATGGGAAAGGTAGCAAGTCTGATAATAACATTGCTCTACAACTACGCCCTAAAGAACTAGTACTGCGCAGTACAGCCTTAACGAAGATAATAGAATATACTTGGGTTTTTCTATGTATTTCCCTCTTAATATCGTATAATCTTTTTCAACCGATACCTCATTTTTGTCATCAGTTAGGCTTAATTAACTGATGGTGAGCAAGTATTTTTTTATTTAAAACATTTTACTTTTACAAGAACTACAACTGTTATAGAGGGTTTATTAGAAAAGCCTTTGTTCGTGAGGATAGGGGTTCGAGTCCTGGTGTCACTGGTTATTTGGTTTGGAACAGGAGTCAGTGGCTCGACTCTGTAAACTCAGCCAGAGCTGAGTCAGCTCTAAATGGGCACCTGGAGAAATCTATGGAAGGTAACCAAGAAGGGTGGGTGAAAGCACACTATGGCTACCCCTCCATTGCATTTCCTGGTCAAACCGCCAAATGGCCATGAAGCGGATATCAGCACCGCCGGTAGGGACTGTAAAGTCAAGTTCCGCATTCTTAATACTTTTTTTTCTTTTTACTCGAAAAACATATACCCTACCGGTATCTTATTCTGTGTCCATAACTTAAACAAAAATGTGTCAAGCTCTATTGATCATACAGAGAAGCAAATTTAAATTACAGTGCTTACCTTGATAACAAGTGAAGAAATATACAAACTTGCAACATATTGAGTGTTCAAAAAGCTACAAAAAACATAACTCATTTCAATTTTAAGAAAACAAACGCGAACGGTTATATATCATAATCTTTTGTAAATCGTAACTAACCGTCAGTACCAAAGACAAATGAAATCACAATTAGTACAGAAAAACACCGAAGATAAAAAGGGGGAATTGATATAATGAGTATCATTAAAGTGGGCCTACTGCAAAAATTCTGAAGGGAAAAACTGGTTAATGACACCATAAAAACGTGTTAAAACCCATTTTAACTGCAGTGGGAATTAAGAAGAAATTACACTTGGCGCCCTGAGGGCACCAAGTGCCATTTATCCTGAAGGGGCATCTACCAGGTGGCAGGTAGACTAGTGACCCAGTCCGCCCCGGAAAAGGGCGTATCTGCAACATACGCTCTAATGGCATTTAGTTGAAATTTTAAGGGAATGTTGAAATAAACCAAGACATTTATAAGAAATACTAAATTAGAGCCGGTTATTTTAATTCTTAAAATAAAATACCCGGAGACAGGTATTTAACAAGACATGAAGAACTGGAGAATGTTCATCATATTAACCAATAATAATACTTATGGCAATCAGAAACGAACATAAATTAATTTAAAAATGAAATTCCGAAAAAGAATTTTTTTCAAAAAAAGAAAAGAGCCACATTAAACTTAAGACCAGTAGAAACGAGTCTTATAACAATCCAAACTCAAAACGACCAGAAATTACTATCAAAGAATAAACAAAACCCAAAACGAACAGAAATTAACATCATGATGATACCAAATAAAGATAATATAGGGTCTCAAAAAGAACGCCGGATTTGAAAAGCCAGATCACTGATTATCTTTGATCCACCAATCATAGAGTTGAATCCTTGCACGACCTGGTTTAAATAAGATGCAACTTGTTTGACTTATCGCTAATAAGCTCTTGGAAGGACTTGGATTTTTTGGAGGGGTTACTATGATTCTCTAATCATACAGAATCCCCCCCATCCCAGAATTTGGTATTTTCATTAAAAATACCTTTTTGGTAATTTCATTAACAAACTTTTTGGTATTTTCATTGAAACCAACAAATTGCCCCTCTAGATTTTGAAAAGCAAATTATGCCCTCCCCCTAAAATTTTGCGAATTGACGCTCCTGCTCGCACGAACCGATACTTAAAATCGATAAAAACTAACAAATGAACAAGTGTATGGAAACAATATAAAAAAATTTCAAAACAGGAGGCTCTAATTACTTTTATATACAAACATTTAACACAGTTGATTTATTAAAAATCACACACAAAATAGATGCAATAACTAAAGATTATTTACTTGAATCAGCCAAAAAAAATGTTGCTAAATTGTGTGTTGCATAGACGTCTGACTTCGTCTGAAACATGAAAAACAGAAATTATTATCTAGTAATACTAAAACTAAGCATATGCCTAGCGAAGGACCTATAAATAAGGAAACATGTTAAGAATACAATTCTTACTTCAAAACATGCAGAATAATTATAGTTAACAAATCTTGCAGGCAGCTAAGCTTTTTTCTCCACTTATTTCAGTGTTTTCCCCTTTTTCTAAGAAATTTATAAATCTTTCACATTAACATTTTTAATTTTGAAGTCTGTAAAATGGGAAATTATCAACTGATGATTCTGGTCGTTTTTCTGAAACAAAGCGCTATCTATATTTTTTTTTCATAGAATTGTCTTCAGTCAATATACTTTTTTTCATGAATATCGTGCTGACGCCACTGCAATGGATGCTTTTGTAAAGGATGCTCTGTTTCAGGGATGATTCAAAACTGAAGAAAAGCTATTCAGACAAATGATAATTATATTAAAAAATGGAAAACACTGAAATAAGTAAAGATAAAGGTTAGCTGCAAACAAAATGTGTTAACTATAATTATTCTACATATTATGAAGTAAGAATCATTTTCTTAACATGTTTCCTTATATATAGGTCCTTCTCTAGGCAAATACCTAAAAACATTGTTTCTTTTGGAGGGGGAGGGGTGAACAATTTAGACTGTTCCAAAAAGAGTTTGTAAAAGAATATTCGAGGATAAATCAAATGCTATGCATAGTGTGTTTCTGACCAAGAAGTTTTAGTAACTTCATTTGACAGAACACAGAATAAATTAAAAGTTAAAAAACACTGACTGCAAAGACAGTATTCTTCCTCAGCTACATTATACATGCTGAATTTTTCAATTAATTACAAAAATACAGTAAATTGAACTAATAATCTGTTTTTCTAGATAAATGGTAAACAATCTTTTTTTTTCTAAAGAGAAAGAAAACAATATACAGACTTAAGACTATTTACACAACCGAAACTGCCCAACCTAAGTGTATCAAATCAAACACACCTGAATGAAAAAGAACAGACAAGATGAAATGCAGTAAGCGTAAAAGAGATTGTCATATAAAACCGACCATTGCGTCGATGCAATGTGTCATAGTCAATAAATAACGTATATTGATTGTACAATTCTTTATTAGTTTTTGATTGATTTACTTCAACGCTTTCCTAACAAGAAACCTTTGGCCAAATATAGAGCTACTGATACTACATCTTCGTTTGTGAGCTAGCTGTCTCGCTGGCTGTCATGGCCTTTTGACTTAGATAAGATTTATTTCTGAAAATAGGCTATCCTAAGGCCAGATGGGCCGAATTCGCACTTTCGAGTCAATAAACGCAATAAACAACAACAAGCAAATATAATAGGGCTAGTAAAGAAAAACAGAAATTTTGAAAAAAAAGAAGAAATTGAGGGGAAAAAATTGGCATATTGGCAAAGCAGGTCAAATGTGTTTTTTTTTTTTTTTTACCTTAGGGTCTTGTTGCGTTCTAATGAAGCACCGTCACAATTTTGCTTTTTTTCTGTTCATTTCTTCCTTTTATTACAATTTTTGCAATTTTGCTTGTTTGTTTTTCACTGTTTTCGTTCCCTTTCTCTGCTATATTTTCAATTTCATGAAAGGGAATAAAAAATTAATTACAATTATTTATTTTTAATGGAAAAGACATAGCTACGTAATTCATTTCTTTCGTAAATAGAATTCTCATAGTATGTAAGAGCATTTAGCAAATTTAAGAAAAAAATTAAGGTATTTTTGATGGTTTTCCACAAAATTTAAACAAGTGTAATAATTACTCAAACGGTTCGTGATTGGTAAATACTTTCCATAATTTTTAACCGACAAATCAAAAGGCGCCTAGCCTACTATATATTTGCTGGTCTACAGGGGTAAGTTGCAATCACAGATTATAGAATAATTATTATATTATAGAATACTATTATAGAACACTATTATAGAATAATTAGCAGAAATTCACCTTTATTGACTTTTCGTCAACGAATAGAACAGAGCCTCCCCACCCCACCCCCCACCCCCCTTTAGCCGAATTGTTTATACCTCTGAACGCGCAAAATAGTGTTATATCAGTTGTTTACTCCATAAATACAACCTTTACCCAATAAGGAACATATCCTCAAAATTTCTGCCTTTTATGGAGATAAAAAAACGTAAATAAGGGCACTGGTATCAATTTACAGAAATTAAGGGGAGGGAAAAAATGTGTTTTTTCATAATCTAGGGAGGGTGGGGTGAGCAGCTTTGTTATTTCTTTCCATGGAGATACTAAATTAGCCGTTTTCAATGAAAATACCAAAAGGTAATTTTTCAAATCTATAGGAAGGAGAAAAGAGAATCTTGGGAGGGAATAAACGGACGGGTAATTGAGCACATATTGCCCTGTTGAACCTCCCGGTCTTAAGTTAGGTTTGGTCACTTTCATTTTGTTTTACAACTCTATTTTGCAAACGCTTCCCTTCCAGCTGTAAAAAAACTACACGAATACTTGTATTTTCAGCAACATAATGGCTAATAAAGAAAATTTTCCATAACTAGGTCCCTCATACTCAAAACGAGTCATATCCCTCGTAAAACAGAATTCAAGCTTTCGACACCGTTCTTTCTGTCACCGTCTTCAGGAGGACAAACTACGTGAGTTGTGCAATACCAAGAATAGTAAACTTCTGTTAACTTAACCAAGCCGCGTATGCAGGAAGGGCTCTTTGGGCTTGCAGTTCCTCCCCAACAAATTATTAAAGGTAATATGATTCACCTCTTATTTTTCTATATTTTTTTTCAGATATTTTTTTCCGATTCTTTCCTTCCAGAGAATTTGTTAGAACAAACTTTCTTAGTTCCTACTTTCATAGCAAATATTTCGCAGCCACAAAAAAAACATTTTATCTTGTTTTTATTTCTCTTGCTAGCTTAATTTTTTTTTTCCTAGATTGAATC
The DNA here is from genome assembly GCA_027921565.1 of Artemia sinica. Classification (NCBI taxonomy): domain Eukaryota; kingdom Metazoa; phylum Arthropoda; class Branchiopoda; order Anostraca; family Artemiidae; genus Artemia; species Artemia sinica. Next base: position 22,108,475 of record CM051275.1, read on the forward strand.
CAGTTTAACATATAGGCTTGTAAAACGAGGGAAGATAAATGCTGCATGTTCGAAAAGGCAATTTGTTACCAAAACTAAAAAAAAAAAAAAATATTACTTCACACAGTGATAAGTTTTAAAGAAAACTAAATAGTAATCTAGCACTAACCTTCAACATCGATTAGGTTGTAGTTTTTTTCTTGGAGGATGATGAAAAATTCTCTATTGTCACTTTTCCTACCAATTATCCACGCATCTCCTTGAGCTCGTGCAATAAATTCTCCTTGATCTAACCTAAAATTCATGCTCACATTGTCACTTTTCCTACCAATTATCCACGTATCTCCTTGAGTTCGTGCAATAAATTCTCCTTGATCTAACCTAAAATTCCTGCTCACATTAGCCAGAGTTTATGGGGGGGGGGGGTGAATATACTCCCCCTTCTCTGATAACGCCGAATTTTTTTATTAAGTCAAGTTTTTAGCTTATCTATAAAAAATTTATAGTATTTTTCCTAGAATAACAAGGCCTACCAAGATTGTTGACAGTAGGTTTCGTAGATGATCCCGTACCGATGGATCTCAGCGATCGAAAGTATAGTTGGTTTGCCAGTAATTTCGAGTGGTTTCGAAACTTGGTTTTGTGGCAACTAATCATACTGATTGCCCGATTTGGTTTCGGCTAAGACAAAACCGAGTTCGAGTGTCCGCTTAGCACAAAAGCGACCATTAGACACCATAAAGGATTTAATATATATTTGTGATCATATGTGCATCCAGAAGAGAATGAGGGGATTCCCCAGTTGCGACTGGTCCAAATAACCCTCCCCCGGAAAACTGAACAAATATAACAAAAAATACACATTTTTTTAGCTCTGGCCCACCCTTCCTCCACCCAAATATCGTCTGATTTTCCTTGAGGCATTCGGACCTGTGCGTTCCACCTCCCAAATTTCAAGTTTTTATGATTTTGTTCAAGTCTCTACATAGTTTCACAATTTCTTTTGTTTTTTTTTTGGAGTTGTGATCCCCTCCCTTCATAATGTTATACGTATGTGCCTGACCAGGATTGGTATTAATTATCAATTTCTTGTTCTTAATTTTTGAATTATCCTTGTCGTCTACGATTTCATCTTCTTTTTCTCTCCTTTATCTTTTTTATTTGTGGGTCATTTTATTCTTTTCGTTTTGACGCAATGTTAAATCACTCTGTCACAAGGGTAAGTGGTAAATCATATCTTCGCAAATATAAGTAGCATTCCAAGTTATTCTGATTTACGAATGGGCGTAGGAGGAGTACTCAACATAATACCTAATGTGTTAAGAAGTCTGTCCTCGAATGCAATCTGGTCTCTTTTGTTTTAAAATCAGCCATTATTATTTGTTCGAATGATCAGTGATAACTGAATTTAGGAAAATTATACGTGTGCAGGATTTTAAGAAAACGGCTGGAAACGTCAAAGGTTTTGTGTAAAATTCTGTCTTGAGATTATACTTAAATTTAGCCTGTAACTCACAATTTCTCAGCATTGAACGAACTCGTCTTAAACCTCAGTAAACAATAATATTTTCACATAGGTACTAAACCCTTTGCAGGCCTTGTTTACAGTAGAAATTGTTAGCATTCGATCTAAGAGGCAGAGTTGCACAAACTTTGGGAAATTCACTATCTTACCGATAAAACGAACTGCAAGATAAAAACAGGACTGTCTTTATACGTGTGGTGCCAAAATGACAAAGGAGCACTAAAGGTGCATGAATACAAAAGTTTCTGTAGAAAATCTAACGACTGAAATTATTAATTTCTAAAATTTAATTTCAACATTAACCTGAAATTTCGCAATCTAAAATTTTTAATGAAATGTACTAAAAACTACTATAGTCACTGGATGTACGCAATTCATTATTTTGGTGATAATACATTGCAAATAGCACAAATGTACTACCTGTGGCAACTCTCCTAACAGGTGCAACAGTCCCATTTTTCACTGTTTAAGACATATGGACATAAGACATTTAAGACATATGTCATATGACATTTAAGACATATATTCACCAGTCATATAAGTCACTATTTTTAGAGAAAATGCCTTACAAATAGCACAAATGCACTGCCTGTAGTGTCCTTCCTAACAAATGCAGTCGCAAAATTGCTAAAAAGATTAACTAACCTACAAACCAAACAATCACTTTTAGTACCGTAATTTACACACATTTTACACAAGTTCCCAAAGCCCCTAGCACCACATTAAAAGCAATGAAGGACCAACACACCACATTTAAAACCAACACCAGGCACCACATTAAAAGCAATGAAGGACCAACACACCACATTAAAACCAACACCAGGCACCACATTAAAAGAGCAATGAAGGACCAACACACCACATTAAAACCAACACCAGGCACCACATTAAAAGCAATGAAGGACCAAATGCTTTCCCACGTTTTAATATGTGGCGGTAAAACTGGTTTTAACGCCAAACATTCTACCACAGCACTATCCCCCTTCAGTTTCTTTTCGTTTCCAGAATCTAAAAGAGGAATACGGAAACTGTACTACGCGGTGACAATAAAATGTGAAATAACCAGGCACTTGATGATTTTTTCAATTGGCAGAAGACACTTTCCAATAATGAACAAGGAGGCGGGACAAGTAGATTACTACAATTATTTTGAAGGAGACTAGACGATGTACCTTAGATTTTGTAAACAAAGCTTTATGATTTCAGTTCACGGATTTACTGAGTCTGCATACATTTCCATATTTCCTACAGAAGATTTCCGAGCCTTACACAGAAAAATAAATTATTTTCCAATGTTTGAACAAGATTAGGTCTACAAAAGTGACACTGCATAGCACAATAATATGGCTTCATTTTGACATATATTAGATACAATTATGTTATGCAGTCTTAGAGCATTCTTTTGCAATCACGGGTGGTTCCTCTTCCTCAACTGAAGTAAATACATTTTTGTAAAAAAACTAGCGGTTGAAAATCCACTAAGACTAGAGGATTTTTTCGAACACGGTGAATCATTTTCAGAAAAGTGTAAAATTTACCAAACGTTTCGGGCACAACAATACATTATTTATGCTTTTGATATGAGATCATTGCAGCGTAAAGCCTTTCAAAGCCAAACACTCCTTACTCATAACGCACTTTTCACAGCTACTGCATAGAACGCCTCCCAGGGGCACATTTTCCCAGCTCTGAGTCAATTTTATAATCTCATCCCAGTCTAGTCTGAGGCGTCCAGCTCTTACTATGTTGTGGAATATGCAGTAGATCTACTCTACAGCCTCCTAAATTGTTCTACCACGACATATCCGCTGAGTGACTTCGAACCCCCACATTCATTGGGAGTTACGTTTGAAGCTTCATCATTAAAAATTAATTCTTAAAACGACTCATTCTAAAAACTGACCTCTACAGGGGTGGATTCAGGGGGTGTTTTTATAGGCATGTACCCCCTCCCCAAGTTCTAAAGTTTCACTAATTACAGGCGTGGAGGGGTGAAAACATCAACGAGGGAAACCAGGCCTTGCAGATCCCCCACAACAGGATGCCCCCCTGACCCCTACAGGAGAGAAAAGTGTGTTTGAAGAGTGTTTAGTGCATTTGAACTCTTCAATACACTAAATCGACCATATTTGTTCATTTGGAAGAAAACACTAGTTTAACACAAATATATTTGGTTTGGATTCTAATGCATGCACCAATTTATGCAGTGCCTTTGAGCAGTCTAATATAAACAATTGGGTGAAATGTACCTACTTTTTCAAGCTACAGTGCCGGTCTGCCAATGATATAATATCTTGAATGAGACCATTGGAATTTTTCAAAGCATCAGCAGATGGTAGACTTAGGGTTGATTTACATGCTAAATTAAACTTGTTGAAGTAAATAAACCTGAAAAAAGTCAATATTTTACGCCACATAAAAGCAAATCCATCATGTTGAAATATGAATCCAACTTAAACATATAACGACACCCGGCACGACACACAGAGCCACTCCTAGGGTTAGTGGTGCCAAGAGAAAAATCAACTACAGTGCCCCACCTCCCGACTCAAATATAAGTAAAGTGAAACATTTGATCAAAGTAGGCAACTCTCCAGCCACAGCCCCCCTCCCCCATCCACGGCACCCCCCCTAGCCATGGTATCTGGTGGAGCTTCCCCGGTTGCCCCCTTTCCCCTTTGAACGGCTCTGACGGAACATCCGCATAACTGACACCTCATAATTAGACGAATGACCTCCTTAATATTTATTTGTTAATCCACATAACGGTAAGCTAAAAAGCTTGTCGTACTAATACAATATATAATAAAATGAAAGGCAACACAAAGGTCTAAACTGAAAAGGCACTTGTGTAAAACTGGCTATCAACCAACATATTCTGAAACGATTCAACTGATCCGGCTTCAACAACTTCTGGCGGTAAATTATTCCAAGAGTCTGTGACCCTATTAACAAATGAATTGTGTCCGATTTTTCCTGTGGGTTCTTGGTGGGTAAATTTTATAAGGATACTGTCGTGTCAAGTGGTAGTGGCTGAATTCGAAAAATTTTCCTACCTCAATATCGTCCACGCCTTTGATTATTTTGAATGTGTTTATGAGGTCGGTACGGCGACGTCGGAAATGCAGTGAAGGAAGTTGGAGCCTAGTTAGTCTTTGTGCGTAAGGAAGGTGTTTCAAATAAGGGATCATTTTTGTCGCCCGCCTCTGAATCTTTTCAGCTCGGTGCTCGTCTGTTACATTCAGAGGAAACCAAACAGAAGTATTATATTCAACAACTGGCCGAACAAATGATTTATAAAGTAACATAAAATTCTTAAGATTAAACTTCCTGAAATTCCGTTTTAAAGTGAGGAGTTGGTAATTTGCATTTCTTACTACAGTCGAAACATGTCTATCAAATTTTAAATATGTATCAAAGTGAACACCAAGGTCGCGTACAAATTCTTCTGACGGTATCTGTGAGCCAGATAGGGAGTATGCACGGCTGGGCTGATTTTTATTCCCGTAATGAAGCACTGCACATTTTGATGCATTTACAAACATCGAATTAGACTCGCACCATCTTGTTATTGAATCAAGATCTTCTTGAAGCATAGGCTCATCATCGGTAGTTAATATTGGTCGGTAAATTTTAGCATCATCAGCAAACAACTTCACTGACGAATGACGAACACAATATGGTAAATCATTGATGAAAATACAGAAGAGTACAGGGCCCAAGCAACTACCCTGGGGTACCCCACTCAGGACATCAATTGATTGAGATGCTGCTTCACCGACAACTACCTGTTGAGACCTACCACGCAAATAATCAGCAATCCAATCAACAGTTCTTACACCAATATTATAAAGTCGACATTTTTCAACTAGTTGTGACATTGAAACTTTGTCAAAAGCTTTGGCGAAGTCTATGTAAATGCAATCAAACGGTATACCAAGATCAGCATAATGCTGAAAATCAACAATAACTTCCAGAAGTTGAGTGTTGCAAGACCTTCTCTTACGAAAACCATGCTGGGCAGGATTCCAAAGATTATTTTTCATCAAATAAGCTTGGATTCTTGCAACAATCAGCTTTTCCATAACCCGGCAAAATATAGATGTGATGGAGATCGGACGGTAATTTTTAAAATCTGATTTTAGAACGGCTTTGTGTAGGGGTTTAACCATTGCTTTCTTCCAACCTGAGGGACAGGAACCTGTCGCCAAGGACTGATTGTACAGAAACTTAAGCGGTTGTGCAATTACATCAGCAATCTGTATTATCATAGTGTTAGGAAATCCATCTATATCTGGGGACTTAGATGTATCAAGCTTTTTAAGTATTTGATGAACCTCTGCAACACTAAAGTCTATATCATTACATGATAAAGTCCCACTTTGTATTCCCTGAACTAAATCTTGGTCATGATGTGTCTGGTTAGGTGTAACAAAAACTGATGCAAAAGTTTCATTAAATATGCATGCTTTATCAAAATCGTCATCAATTTTTTCTTGTGTAACCGGATGCGTGAATGTGCAGTTACTCGGTGAAAAGTTCGGCTTGTTCCTATTTACATATTTCCAAAACTGTTTTGGGCAAGTTTTGCTCGACTGAATAATGTGTGATTCCACTACTTCCCTATTCGCTCTTAACAACTTTGTGGCCCTGTTCCTAGCACGTTTATACAATGACCACGTGTCATCATCCTGATTCATAGAACTTGGTTTTTGCGAAATCTTTTGTTCAATTTTTAGTTTAGTGTAAGATCTCCAAAGATGATTTTTTTCCTGGATTGACCTGAGTATATGTCTAGGTAGTTTTGGTCTCTTCCTTTGGCCAGAATATTTTTTTAATCAAAGGAACAAATCTATCCCTACATTCTATCAATGCCTGTTTAAAAAAATTCAAATGCAACGTCAGGCGCCACTTTTCCTTTCTGCAGCTCATCCGTGATATTCAAAGACACAAGGAATTCCCTCATTGACTGATAATCAGCCTTAGCATAATCATACCTACGAGAATCAGTATTTTCTCGCTGGACAAACGTATTCATAGTAATTTGAATTACAGAATGGTCACTTTTTCCTAGTGGAGAAAACGTTTCCAAGCCTAAAATATCATCAACATGTTTCGTAATTACTAAATCCAATATTGAGGGAATAGAATCGCCTCTTGCCCGCGTGGGGCTATTTACATGTTGGTGCAAAAACAAATCATCAAGTCTATCTAAAAAAGTCTGTTCATACGACGCACCTGGCTGACTTGTGCTCAGCGTATTTCTAATATGACGCAAATTTTCTAGAGAACAACTTGCCGTTGGTTGGAGTCGAACAGTTTTAAGACAAAAGTTAAGGGAGGGGTTACAAAAGTTTATAAAAAGAAAACTGTAAGGAAAAAAAGAACCATAACCCGAATTAATAAGGCATTAAATAAAAAAGCAAGTTTTTTTCAAATGAAAGTAAGGAGCAACATTAAAACTTAAAACGAACAGAAAGTTTTCTGTGTATGATGGGAGGGATTCCCCCTCCTCAATACCTCACTCGTTTTACTGGAGTTTTTTAGTGCTTTAAAAAAGCTTCTTATTCCAATTAAACGACCCGGCCCTGTGTTTCAGGAGTCGTTCTTAAAGATATGTGACACGAAGTCAAACTTTATTGTAAAGAGCGAGGGATTGAGGAGGGAGAAAGCCCTAAGATGGCTGAATTTTTTCTCTGATCGTTTTTCAAATCATGCCAGGAAACCCACCTCCCCCATTCGTGGAAAATTCCCCAGAAAAACTTCTCCCTGGAAAATTCCCCTTACTTCATTTGAAATAAAAATTGTTTTTATTTAATTTCTGATCATTTTTCAAATCATACCGGAAATCCCCCCCCCCCTTATGGAAAATTACTTCAACAAAAAACACGAAAACTTCCTCCAGCTAAGAATTTCCCACGCAAAGTTCTCTCCAAATGTAAAATTGAGCAGCCAAAGAGAGAGTAAGACATTTCAAAAGAATTTTGTAAAGGAATTCGAAAAATTCCCCCAGTATAAAAATTTTCCCTAGAAATATCCCTGCGGATACTTTCCCAGGTTAAACTCTCCCTATGGAAAATCCTTAAATCCTCCCGCAGAAAATCCGACTCACCGAAAAATTTCAGTGAATTTTCAGATAATAAATACTATACGCAAATAATTGGTTAATTGTATAGTTTATAGCCCTTTCCCCAGGGGCTATGTGGGGGCATTTCATCCCCTGAACACATTTCCTGACCTTTCAACTACCCTAAACTGAATGGCTATCTCAAAATTTTGACCGGATGTCTTTGGGGCAAAAAGGGACACATGAGAGAGGCTAGTTGCCCTTAATCTTTTTGGTCACTTAAAAATGGCACAAGAACTTTTGATCGAATCAACCCTCTCCCAATCTTCTAGGACTATTGGTTCAATACAGTCACTCTTGAAAAAAAAAAGTCATCCGTGATCTTTCTTCTGGCAAAATCCCACATTTTAGTTGATAGGAGCTTGAAACTTCTACAGTATCTGATATGCTGAATCTGATGGTGTGCTTTTCAGTAAGAACACTTGACCTTTTTGGGGTGTACCCCCCCCCCCCTTTTTTTTCAAAAATTAAGCATTTTCTCAGGCTCGTAGCTTTTGATGGGTAACACTGAACTAGATGAATTTTATATATTTCGTAATCAGCATAAAATGCCAATTCATCTGATGTATTAATTGTTATCAACATTCCTCTTTTAGAGTTTCGGTTACTATTGGGCGGCCGAGACACTTTTCACTTACAGGTACTCCTCACCACGAACTGTTTTATTTGCACTGAAACTATATTAAAACTCCCCCAATGCATACGAATAAGTCTCAAGCTCGTTTAACTTAGACTTGCCATTCGTAAGAACGTTGAATGAAATGGGTATCAGTAAAGCCCAGCTTTACTAAAAAGGTCATAAAGGCATTATTTTTCAATGAAATAAAAAAAAAACTTATATGTAGCATTTGTGTTAATTAAATAACAGCTTGAATGTAATTGAGAAAACAATTCACTGGCCATCGCTGGGATCTTTTATGATGCCAGCGTTGATCAACAACGGGATTATCAATGACGTTTCAGCCAGGATTTGCATCAATTTCTATTTTTTCTCAAAGCCATGGTCAAAAGTCAGTTAAAAGTATTCAGGCCTTTAAAAACAAAGCTAATTTCTCCTGTCATTATTTGTACTTATGAGCACGACATGTTCTCCGTTGATCCATAAGGAACAATCTCCCAAACACGCAAATTTCACCTGTTCCTACGAAATGAAAACTGATAAAATAGTTGAAAATTCAACTGGAGAGTTTGAAATTCACTATTTGTGCAAAATTTGCACAATAAGTTCAATGCCATCAACTTGTCAAATTCATTTAAATAAAAGTTTTTATATAAGGGTTGAACAGAATTTCAACATAATATAAGCATAGACTAATCCGTGTAACAACACTGTATGGATCAAAGACCTTATATTAGTTTTTTAAAGACCATCGGTAAGTAAAATACTTGCAATTGTTTTAGCCCCCCTATATACAGGATAGTTTCTCTTCGTTTGAATTTTTTATTACGTAGTCTTTAATAGTTAATTAATGCAAATAGTTCAGAATGGTTAATTAAAACAAAAGAGAGATTTTAAGTTTGCAGGGAGAAAATATATTTATTTCTTGTTTCTTTTACTTTGAAACCAAAAGCAGCTCTTTCCTCGTCAGTGTAACAATGTTCAAGAACTTATTAATAGACACACAGATACGTTAATTTAGGAATCCCTATACATCATTTCTTCATGGGATTTTTCATTATTTTCTCTATTGTACTTGCCATATTTGTGATATCTAACTCAGAATTTCACCACTTTCTTTATCCCTGGTAAATCTTAAAAACAACAAAAAGTAAAACAACAGGAAATTTACCTAAGATAGTGAAATTTTTTTATACCCTTAAGAATATTTCGGCTCTATATCTAAGAGTCTCAGCTAGCTTTGAAATAGCTCAACGGTCAACAATCTTGGTAGGCCTTGTTATTCTAGGAAAAATACCATAAATTGGTTATAGAGAAGCTAAAGACTTGACTTAATAAAAAATACGTCGTTATGAGAGAAGGGGGAGTATATTCACCCCCCCCCCCCAACTTTAACTAATGTCAGAATGAATTTTAGGTTAGATCAAGGAGAATTAATTGTACGAGCTCAAGGAGATACGTGGATAATTGGTAGGAAAAGTGACAATAGAGAATTTTTTCGTCATCCTCCAAGAAAAAAAACTACAACCTAATCGATGTTGAAGGTTAGTACTAAATTACTATTGATTTTTTATTAAAACTCATCCCTGTGTGAAGCAAAAATTTTTTATTTGTTTAGTTTTGGTAACAAATTGCCTATATAAATGTAGTTAAGCTTGCAATAAAATGGAATTTTTGAAACTAATATTGAAAATTAAAACAGTCCTAGAATCATTACTTCAACGAAGTTCAATCAGAATTGAAGATGAAACCATACGAAGCAAGGCAATTCATTCGGAGCCTGTTTTTAATGCTAGTCCTGCCTTTTTAACAGCTAACCTAAAAGGTCTTTTTGATAAATCTACTGACAAATGTAACTTGTGTTGACTTTCCTAAGGTTTTGATACAAAACCCTAGGAAGCCTTTTTCGGCTTTCCATGGACATTTTTGTGATCATCACGCCTAAAGACCGTATCTGACACTTTATTCATGAGACATTTGCTAAAATCGTTTGCTAAGCTGTTCTTAAAAGTAGGTTCAACAGGGGAGTACAGTAAGATAGATCAACGTGTGACTGAATGTTCATTGCTCTGATAATCCGCCCTTTGAGAAAAGGTTAACAAACAATTTTTGACGATTATTTCAGAAATGTCAGAAAATGTCAATGACAGATACGACCTTTAGGCGTGGCAAAAATGGATTGTAACGATAACTACGGCCATAAAATGTCAGTAATGTAACGTAACGGTAAAATGTCGGATACGACCAGATGTTATGTCAGATGTAATGTTAAAATGTAACGTAAAAGAGTCAGAGTCGAAATGTCAGATGTAACGTAACGTAAAATGTATCGGTAGAATATCAGATACGATCTTTAGATATGGCAGAGATGGATAGTAACGGTAAATGGATTAAGGTAATGGTAATGGTAAATTGTAAATGGATAACGGTAAATGGATTGGAGTCTTGTAGCTTGTTCTTTGTTGGAGAGACTAAGGGCAAAGTGTTTGAAATAGTCGAAGTAGTTCAACTATAAGGCTTCTCCCTCGTTTCGCCTTTTTCAGGCGACGTTGACCGTCAGAATCGATCACTAACCAATACATGCCTCGGAGGGGGGAGGGGGGACCAACCCTTTTGGGTGTACTCTTATTGGTTATCCCTTTCAATGTCAAATGGTCGACTTCACCTGGAGAAGTGAACTAAGATAGGGCTTAAACACTTACTTCACTTCCTGTTCTTGACTGGAAGAGCTATGAGATATTCGAGCAGCACATTGATCTGAAAGCTCATGAGACAGTTCAGTGAGTCTAGGAGCCAAAAGTAAGTCAAGGGCAATAAACCATTCAAAAGTCAAGTCAACACTGCCTGAAAAAAAAAGTCAAAGGAGTAGACAGGCGTTGTTTTAGCGATTTAAGGGCGTACAATTGCGAATGAAAATCTGGCTTTTTCATAGAAAAATAGTATTTTCTTGGCAAATATTTTTAATTTGTAAAACACGGAAGTTCAAACAATAAAAATCTGTTTGCCATGCCATCAAGCAGTATATTATGTAAAATTAGATGGGCTTTAATCTGTTTATTAACCAACAGTGTAAATATTAATTTTAATTCAGTCAAGCTCTAAAATTTAAATAAGTCAGCGTCTCTTGTTTCCTTGAACCAGATCATTAGTGACTTTACAACCAGATTAGTGTAGCAGCATCCAATGGCTTATTTTTATTTGTGGTGTCACCAATTACTCTGTAATATGTTGCCAGTCTTGGAAATTATGTAGGATATCGATAGAGCGGATGAAGCATTTTAAATATTTGAAAATATTTTTGCTAGAAGGAATATGTGAAGACCATTGCAAATTATTCTGGTTTGGGTTGAGTTACTTGGGTAATTACTCAGTTCTGAGACTGTGAAAACAGAGGCGTCAATTAGGGGAGGGCATTGTCTATCAGAATCCTCCCCCCCCCCCCCCCTTTTGATTTTGAAAAACCCTTTTTTCGGTATTTCAACTGAAAATTTTTTTTTTTTTTTACTTTCATTGAAAACAATTTTTAAAAAAAAATGCCCTCCCCTAAAATTTGACCAATAAACTTTTGCTTCCCCATCACCTAATTTCCGTGCGTCGACGTCAATAACTGAAAGTTGCTTTGGCTCTAAGCATAAGGTAGTTTTAATATAAAGAATTTTCTAGAAAATAAATTAGAAGAGCTCGGGGATTATTATGGGCTTCACATGTGCAAGACCCAACTCTATTATAATTACTTTACAAATTATTTGTACGCAATCAAACATCCTTCGTTAGGAGATTTGGGAGCTGAAATTATAGGCCAATTATACAAATTTTCTATAAAAAAAAATCGGTTCTAAATAAATCATATTACTATTTCATTACTAAAAACAGTGGATATTCAGACACTTAAAAGTTAAAATAAGCAACAAAAAAGTTACACTTTACTTACTTCTAATACTTATTATGGATTCTTCTAGCACAAATACCTACGTAATAATGATATTTCTAAAGTGCTTGACAAATACACAGATACCCTTTACAATTACTAATTATGAGATTGGATAATCCATAAGAATAAAAGTAATTAAGGCAAAAGAATTACTGTTATGTACCGGTTGTTAGTTTAATGTTCAAGGTCCGTCCTCAGCAACACTAAACGGAAACATAAAAATGGAATAAGAAGAATGCTACATATAAAATCGCATGATATACAAAATGACTTTGCAAGAACTTCGTAACACTTTTCCCTGTTTTGGGGATTCCCTGACTCTTTTAGGGTTTCTCATAGCTAAAGAAACAATAATATAAAACAATTTTTTGCTTTGCAATCAATGTTTGATCTTTTTTTTATATATTGTTTGTTTGGATCAAATAATTATTCTGATTTTAAACTCCATCTGTTAGCCGTCTTAGTGATTACTTGCTTAAGCTGAGTTCAGACAGACGAAAAAAAATTGCATCAAGCAAAATTGACAAAGTAACATCGCTACATTAGCTTTGGTTGTTAATTTTGATTGAAAAAAAAATTCTACTGGGAAAATATGTACGACATCCATTAATAGTCACACATTATGTGCAACATTATAAATTTCCGTTTGAATGAGCCCTCTTGCTTGCGAATTTCAAAGGTCATTACTTTTAGGTGATCACCCCTAAAGAAAAAAAAACAACAAATAAACAAGGACCCACATCCCAATTTCTAGAAAAAAAATATTGTCTCTCTGCAACAATGACAAAGCAACGTCGCTACATCAGCTTCGTTTGTTAGTTTCCATTGAAAGTAAGACTCTATTGAGAAGAAAAAAAGCGCAACTTTCATTTAATGGTCATCCATAAAATTACCTGAGGGGGTGGTAACCTTAAATACAAAAAAAAAAGGCTCCGTTAAATACCTGTAAAAATAGGGTTTATCCTGCGGATGAACTGTTTAGTTTTATTTATTTAAATATTTTATTATAGTTTTATCTTGTTATTTTTTTTTATATTTTATACATTTTGTGATATTCAATTCCTAACTTTGATTGAAAACAAAGTAAAACAAATGTCGGACTCATTTATGTTTTTATATTCTGAAATTCAGCCACCTCCTTACTTTTTTCTTAGTAGGCGGATTCATTTTCCTTTTTCTTCGTTTTTATTTTATTTTTTATTGCTTGAGTACTTAAAAAAGTTATTTTTTTTCTTTTATATAGTTGGGGACACTGAAAAGTGCATAGCAGAAATCCTTGCCAAAAATTTACTCTGTTTCGTACTAATCATTCACAAGCTAATAACTATCCACTTTGTTGTTTGTTCTTTTTCAACTTCATTTTTTTTTTTCATAGTTTTTCCGTTCGAAATTCTTTTCACTGGACAAGGGAGCTTTAAATTTTATCAAAACCTAGCTTTAAAACAAAAATTAATTTACCATCTACGAAGAGTATCACGGTCGAATTTAACGATCTGTAAGCAACAAGGGTACACTCAATGGGTGGTATACTGTCTAAGTCATTTAGAAACACTCTTGGCAGCTTGCCAATATTTCCAGAGCTTCGGAGATCCACAGGGCCAGTTAAATACCTTAAAAACAAGGGCGGCATCAGTAAATAGCAGAGTTTTTAAAAAAAGATATTTATTGATCAACAAAAACAGCAAAAGCTATTAAAACAGTTATACATAAGTTGAGATCGAGCAATGTTTTCGAGGTCAATTATTTTAGCGCAATGAAACAATAATTTTAAAACGAAAAGATTAGATAAAGCAAAATAATAAATATAACAGGCCATAATAAAAATAAAACGAAATGAAAATATAGAAAACGGGTATAATATTTCAAATAAAAAAGTGGAAAAAGAACAAAAAAAAAGCAAATTTTTTCACTAATAATAACAAAATTCTGAATATTTCGGCTTGATTTCCGAAAACCTTGTCAACGAGAAAGATTTTTTTTATATATATTCCATTGTCTTACTTGAAATATTATACCCGTTTTTCTATATTTTCGTTTCATTTTATTTGTAAATATAAAGGCAGTGTGTTCTAAGAAATTACGTCTTAAGAATGAATAATAAACAGCATATGTTTCTTTATGTTTTTAAAGATAATATATAAGAATCATATATTTAATAATTTAAATGAGAATTATAAATGTATAATACTTAAAAACAAGAGCGGCCTCAATAAATAGTGTAGTTTTAAAAAATAGCATATACAACTGGTAGTTTGTTGAGAATCTTGCTTATTGGGATTTTAGCAAGAGAAAATATAATAGCCTGAACCGTATACATGTGGATAAAATGAACACTCAGAAGACTAGAATCATGGAAATGATTCACCGATGACTGGATATCAAAATACAACTTTGACAAATGTAAAAATTATATTTGTTAAGCGTTAGAAAGAAAAATGGATTACATAACAGCTTTATTATATAGGTAACGGGTGTATCCAGAAATTCAGCCAAGAGCGGGAGAAGCCTAGGATCCAGAATGTTCTCAGGGGGGCTTACTTTCATAGACATGAAACTGGCTGGCAAACAATGTAAATGTGCAAAGAAGCAAATTTTTAACTTCGAAGATTTCTATTAGTAAAAATTAGAGGAAAAAATACCAAAATATCAGGATTTATGAAGCATTTAAACATATTTTTGTAATATATGAGATCTTTGAGAGGGGTTGAGGAAAGATTTTAATATTTCATCTATTCCAATAGAGTTGATATTTCTTTCAAAGACAATGTCTTGAAACGAAATACATTGAGAATCTACTGAGGAAAGCCATCTCGATTTTGATGTGTTTGCACACTTATCTGAAAGTTTCCATTTTCAGCAAGGTCAGATCAAACGATACAGGGACATATTCATATTTCTCAGGATTCAACCTCCTATGCTCCCTGGATACGCAGGGCCGTTCCTAGGGTTGGTGGTACCCGGAGAAAATTAATTACAGCGCTCCCTCCCGACTCAAATATAAGCAAAAGAATCCGAATCACAGCTACGCGGCGGGCTTCTATATATGGATTCTCATTATTGCCTGTCATCTAACCGCAGACTATGTGAGGCCTTTCTTGATTTCAAGGCGTTACCATAGGTTCGATACAAACACACTGGGAAAAAAACACGAAATCTTCTTTAAAGTCGTGACCTATTTAGATCATTTCTGTGGCCAGAAATGTCAATGTGCCAGTTAAAAAAAAAAAACTATATAGCCAATTTCAATGCCGGGCCCCAGCACGACTACGGGCAGGCTTGTATATATTGATTCTCACTGTCGCTTTTCTTCCAACCGCAGACAATGTGAGGTTCTCCCTGATGTCATGGCGTCACCATAGGTTTGATACAACCACCCTGGGGAAAATACAAATTCTTTCTTAAAGTTGTGGCCTTTTTAGATCGTTTTCGTGGCCAGAAAAGTCAATATGTCATTTTTAAGAAAAAAAAAGCCTGTGTAGCCAATTTCGAGGCCAGGCCCCGGCATGTGGCAGGCTTGTATATATTGATTCTCGTTGTAAGTAGCAACCTCCAAATGAATCACCTTTGTTCGCTACTCTTTCCACGGGAAAATGGAGGGATCCCCAGGGAATACATTTAACGTTAAAGGCTCCCAAAGACCTGTAATCAGCCGTTGTGTAGTAGTTAATGGCTTATTTATAGGCTTGTACTAGGTTTTGCACCATATTTTGTTGGCGTCGAAGATAGTGATGGCCTTGTCCTTCTAATGTAATATTTTGTTCTTCTTCACTTTCACTTTTAACTCATTCTGATTTTCCCTGTCGCTTGTCTTCTAACGGCACAATTCTTTGTTCTTCACTTCATTTTTGACACGTTCTGATACTCACTTTCTCGCTATCGCTTGCAAATCTCGTTGACGCTTATCTTCTAACCACATAATTCTTTGTTCTCCCTGTGGCATATCTTTCAATCGCATATTTCATTGTTCTTCGCTTTCATTTTTAATTCGTTCTACTCCTCGTTGTGGCATGTCTTGTAACCGCATATATCTTTGCTCTTCACTTTTATTCATGACTCGTTGTAATTTTTGCTGACGCAAGTATTCTAACTGTATATTTCTTTGTTCTTTGTTTTCGTTTAACATTATTTTAGACATTTTTTAATACCCTTTACCTTAGCTGCTCGGATTGGTCTTGCCGCATTTAATGTTCTAGGTTGTTCATTCGTCCTCAAGGCAATGTGAAACTGCTTAAAACGCCTTTTGTAAATAGACTAATTACATTTGGTATTTTATACTTAGCTATGTTCCTTTGGTAATGTTCCATGCGTTATAGATATGTATATTTCTTTGTTCTTCGTTTTCGTTTAACATTATTTTAGACATTTTTTATACCCTTTACCTCAGCTGCTCGGATATATATATATATATATATATATATATATATATATATATATATATATATATATATATATATATATATATATATATATATATATATATATATATATATATATATATATATATATATATATATATATATATATATATATATATATATATATATATATATATATATATATATATATATATATAATCAAAAATAGAAACAATGAAGTTACGAGAAAACTAACCTTGATGGACTAAACGTTTGATCTTGTTCGGCTGAGCAAGGAAAAAGACTAGTTACAAGGTAATGGTAAATGCACTGCCTATCATGCTGTCCCAAGCCACTCCTGAAAACAAAACAAAAGTGTTAACAACGATTCCCATCAGTAAATCTCTAGACGGTCACACACGAAAAGAACTGAATGTACACAAGAAATTAGTAGTTTTGATAAAGGCCAAGAAATGTTATGGAAATCCAAAATTAGAGATTAGAATTCAACTAGGAACTATATTTTAAGATGTTAGCATTAGAATAAAAGATTTGTGGAACTGACAGCGGAGAAAAATTCGGAGCGTTAACGTAGGTTTAATAAGAGTTAAGAACAATTGGCGCCACTTATAGTACGGTGTTATTCTGCAGAACTAGAGAAATTTAAAACAAGTTTAATTTTTATTTACCAACTAGTTTACCTGTCACGGGTTGTTGAGATCTCAAAAGAAAGAAAACTCAAGGAAAATTTCTCCCTGTGGAAAATTCTCCTGCGGAGGAAAATTCCCCCACGGGAAATCCACCCGCGTATTAATAACAATCGTATTTCAAATTTTGACGTATTTAAAAATTGCGCAGAAAGACAAATCGAACCCAGAAACCCCCCTCCCCCTGCAAGAAAATTCCAAACCAATAACTCCTCTTGATTGGGGGGGGAGGGGTTCTAATCCATAAAATTAAGAGCAAGATAATGCACTGAATCGATAAACACGAACATCGATTTTTTTTCAAGCGTCATGCTCTCCATAATGATGCTAGTCCCAGACTGAATAAGTTGTTCTTTACCCTACATTTATATAATTTACCTAATTAATTAATTTTGATTACATATGTAAAGAATCGGAAAAACATACACAAATCAAATTCATTTTAATACTGAAATCCCCCATCCCCTCCGGGAAATCCCATACCACAGAAAATTCCACCCAACTATTCCCCATAAGTTAGGTTGAATACCAAACTAACTTTAGCGACAAAGAAATTATATAGTTTCGGTAGCGAGTTAGATGTCATAATTTATAATTAACTAACCCGTTAATGAGATATCCAGAAAATGTGCATAATGTAATCGGAACAAACTGTCAAGTATTTGTGTTCAGGGGCCTCTAATCTCAGTCAGCGCAAAAAGAATTAAGAGGCCCTGGAGGAGGGGGGGGGATTTGTAGCTAAAACCTAAAA
The DNA here is from genome assembly GCA_027921565.1 of Artemia sinica. NCBI lineage: Eukaryota > Metazoa > Arthropoda > Branchiopoda > Anostraca > Artemiidae > Artemia > Artemia sinica. Next base: position 22,126,469 of record CM051275.1, read on the forward strand.
AGTTTCTTGGCAATAATATGAACAGTGCAGTAATGCATGTATGACACAAACACGCATCCATTCACAGACATACATAGACACAATCAGGCATACATTCGATTTTATATAGATAAATGTTTCTAAAAACTTTCAAAAACAGAAGAACCGTATTACTATTTTCCTAAAATTAATTACATTCTTTATTTGAATTTTTTATTGATCATAAAATAGTCTGGGCTAAGTTAGAAAGCAGAAGATAGGCTAATGAAAAAAAAATGTACACAAATAAATTTACTGCTCTGTGTTGTCAAAAACAGCTGTGCTAATTTAGTCCAACAATAATAGTAATAATAATTGAGTAAAAATCAACCTTTTTTTCTAATAAAGGGCTAAAAAAAAACTAATTTGACGAATTTTTAATCAAATTTTTGCAACAAACTTTACGGTATTGCTGGATAATACAAGATGGCGTTGGCTGGTTTTACTCAGAGACACGTACAAGTTTCCTCTTAAGAATTTATCATATACAAGGGTGCTGACGTACTATCAAGGAACTATACCCATTGTCCATTGAAATAAATTCGAGACAAGTCATTTATGTTTCAAAAAAGGCTTATAGTTTATATTCACTAAAAGTCACTTTGCCCCTACAATAAAGCTAACTTTCAAGAGCAAAACTAAAACGATGTTAAGAGTAACTCTGTCCATGAGTCCACACTATCTAGTGTGCACGAATTATTGCCGACCCCAATTTTACAACGTTCACGAGCATAGAGGCTGGCATGGTTCTTCTGCACAGGAAAGAGAAATGTGGTACTGAACAAGAATATAGCAGGAGGTAGTTTAGTACTTGAAATTTCCAAAAAGCTCATGTTGTCGTTTTTTTTACAATGTGTAAAAGGTGCAATGGCCACGGGAGGGGGAGGTTCAAGTTTACTATGGGGATACAGATTCTCTGCTGTTAAAGGTAAAAACCGAGGATTTATTGGGGCATTTAGAAAATGGGGAACACATCAGCTCGCGGATGGATTTCACCAACTAGAATCCGTCCCTCTACCCCAAGTTGGTGAAACGTCAGGCCCCCAACCAACTACTAATGTTAAAATCAGAGACGGGGAGTGATTTAATATCCAGGGGGGGTGTTCCCGGGTCTTAAAGTTGATTGCGTTGAAACACATAATGGGAATGTAAAGCAGGCGTGTAAAGGGGTGCCAACACATTTTGTAAAGAGCAATTTCAACATGAGCGTGTACAGAGACTGTGTAGAGAGTAGCCTAGTGCCGAGAGCACAAGTGCTTGCAATTCGCTCTCTACAGTATAAAAATTATACTGTAAGAGTGGAAAAGAATGCAGTGTCGTGTATATCCGACAAAGTATATGTGCTCGAGAATGGTGTAAGTGTACTGCCACATGGCCACTACCTTATTTCAGACCGAGTTGAATGCATAGATTATCGCAATCAACTTGGTCTGGATAAATTAACCTAACCACTAACCCTAACCCAACCAGTCCCTTTCATAAATTAACTAACCTAACCCAACCTCACCTTTCATAAATTAACTAACCCTAACCCAACCTCACCTTAACCCAACCTAACCCAACCTAACCTGTAGTGACGACGACTATTGTATACAGTTTTTTCCACAGCGCCCCCGGGGGTGGGGAGTCCCGCCCGCGGCCGGCTTTTCGGCCCCGGCCCCCCGGGGGGGGGGGGGGGGGGGGGGGGGTTTGGGAAGGGGGGGGTCGGTCCTTTTAAATTCATAATGTTCAACTGTGCTAATGCTCATTTGTGCTAATTTTTTTTTAAGTTCATGTTCCAAGTGTGTTTTTTTTCAAGTGATTTACTGTACAAAAAGTGTGTGTATTTTTTGTACAAATAGTGTTGTTGCTGGACAAAAAAGTGTTTTTTTTTTATGACAATAAGTGTTGTTGTTGTTGTTCTTGATGAACAGAAGTGTTTTGTTTTGTTATCTTAATAATGTTTGAACAAGTGTCATTTTTATGTTGTTAATGTTTGAACAAATAGTGTTTCCATGTCAAATAAATGACCATGAAATATTGTTTTTTGTTGTTCATGTTAACGTACTAGATAGATCTATGGGAAAATTATTAGTACTACGTATTCACTGGACAAGTATGATTTACAGTTAGTTGTAGTCCGACTGTTGTCAACAGCAGCAGTAACAGCCTGTATCAATTTAAAACACCATTCAGATCGTTTCTGTGCGGGCCGTCAATGTCGGGGAAAACAACACTTTTAGCTAAAATAATTCAAAATTGTAATAAAATGTTTTTGGAAAAACCAAAGAAAATTTATTATTGCTATAGTATTTGGCAGGAGTCCTATGATCAAATAAAAGCCATTGCCACAACCATACCAATACAATTCATACGGGGACTTGATGTTTTCAATAGTATAGAACCAAACTCGTGGCTGATTATTGATGATTTGGCTGAATCCATTGAACAGTTCTCACAGGAAATGCTACAGCTGTTCACCGTTCGCTCTCATCATGAACAGATTTCCATAACCCTAGTTCTACACAATCTGTTTCATCAGAGCAAATGTATGCGAACCCTTGCTTTGAATTGCACCATCTATATTATCTATCGAGTTGTTCGTGATTCTAGCTCACTAATAACTCTCAATAAGCAAATATACCCCGGCGCCCCTAAATTTCTGCTGTCAGCGTACACTCAGGCGACAAATAAGCCCTACGGTTACATTTTGCTAGATCTTAATCAGAGCACGCCCGAGGATCTACGTGGAGTCACCGACATTTTCGGCAATGAAATTACAGCATATCTTCCAGTGAACAGTAGAAAAGGCTATTAGTTGGCATTATGACACTGAAGAAACTACACGAACAACGGCATTTATTTTCCGTTTTAGGCACTTCAAAACCGCCACTCAGGAAGGCTATACTCAAACATGGTGTTGACAATGATTTCATTAATCTAATAACTGAACTTTGTTTAAATTTAACTGAGGGCAATGTACACTTGCTAGAAGGTGTTAGACAACAGACAAAGCAACATCGTTCCACTGTACGCGCGCCTTGGCTAGCAAAAACAAGGGAGAAATTTATAAAATAAAACGTCTCCTTCAAGCGGGCGGTAGCTTTTTTACACTTTTACTGCCAATAATTGCAGGACTTGTAGACAGATTTCTCTAGAGAATGGCTAAGCCCTATAAATTGACGCCATTTGAACTTGTCCTCTCGCCCGTCGAACATTTTGAAGACAATCTAAGCAAATTCATTAATGATGAGAATATTGCTGATGACAAAAAACTGCTTTTACTTTAAGATGCATTGCGACGTGTGGACAAACATAGATCTTATCGTGAGAGACCCGCCACTGTCACCGTCACAGATCCCTCTAAACGGGAAACATCTCCTCAAAATTCTGCAGCAGTGCAATCAAAGGAGAAGGAATTGAATTCAATTGTATCGAAAATTGGAAACCTATTGCCAGTGACCTATCGAGAACAGAGTAAAAGAGTATTATCATATCTCATGTTGGAAACTGATGGTGATAATCATGAAGTTCAAGTCGACAGCGCAGGGAAACGAATTATAATTCAGGGAAAAAGTTATAATCTAGTTGATTTAATTTGTGATATGGTGACGAATCGTAAAGGACTTTTATCATTTGACAATAATCTATACACCTTTCTAAGTGCATCAAACTTTCCCAAAAGTCTTATTGGCAATAAGCAAATTCTAAAGAAACTAAGAGAATATAGTCCTCCAACAAACGCCAGCACCAACACCATTTAAAAAAGAAGAAGATTCAATATTTGAAAATACAAGCAGCAGCAGCACCAACAGCAATGATTTTATAACACCTGTGGCTGCTAGTCAAAAGCGAAGACGGATTGATTCACCCTCCAGTGTGCAAAAGGTGAGTGTGGACATTACACTAAGTGTTTGCGTTCAAAATGGATGAAGTTCTAAAACATATCTATGAAAATATTGGTGAAGCGGGAAGTTTAAGTTCCCCCAAAACGCTTTCTAAAGTTGCCTCTGGCAGCACATTTAAAAAAAGCAAAAGAGTGTCTACAAAATGAACCGAGTTACACACTGCACCGGAATCGCAGGCTTCATGGCAAACAATATCGACAAACTAAAGCCTTTTTCCCTCTGCATATAATGCAAACGGATCTTTTAACTTTAGATGCAATTCAACGGCGTCACAATGTACCCTACAAATATATTCTGGTGGCAATCAGTGTATTTAGTCGCTATGCCTATGCCATTCCATTACGGTCAAAGAGAGGTGTTGAAGTTGCTCAGGCCATTGAAAGTATTCTTGAACAGGATTGCTATAGAAAAATTCAATCGGATCGTGGTAGCGAATTTTTTAATCCCCATGTGCAAAAGGTTCTATTGAAATATAATACAACACTTTATCATAGTCACAGCCCGATAAAGGCTACATTGGCTGAACGATTGATTAGAACGATTCGTCTATTAATTTCAAGATATTGTACACTGAAAAATACACCTGCTTTTATTCATGATTTAGATAAAATCATGCGGATATACAACCATCGACCTCATCGATCTCTGTCCAACTCAAGCCCTCGGGAAGTTCATCGCAGTGAAAATACATTTGATGCTTTTCTAAAGCAATATTCCAATGGTGGTGGTGGTAATGAGAAGAAGTTGAAAAAGAAGAAATTCAATGTTAGTGATACTGTTCGGATTAATAGAACCACCAATATTTTTGAAAAGGGGGATTATTTATGGAGCACTGAACTTTTTAAAGTGTCCAAAATCCTGGACACTGAACCCACAACATATCGACTGCGAGACACAAAAGATGATGAGATTCTCGGCGGTTTTTATGAATATGAACTGCAAAAAGTTAGAAACACTAGTGAAATTTATCAAATTGAAAAGATATTAAAGAGTCGTACTCATAGGGGCAAGAGACAGTTGCTTGTTCGCTGGCTACGATACAACTCTGATTTTGATTCTTGGGTCAGCGCTGAAGATATTAACAATGCCCAATGATTTCTATGTGACTTTCATGTCCAATTTTTCTGATCCTGTTTACAATGACTTGAATAGAACAAGTGATTTTTGGACAAAACTCTCTCCCACCATCAAATTCGACGGAAAGTATGAAGTGGCTCTTGTCGACTGTATTCTCAAAAATACCTACGACATCCTGAGAAAAGATCGTAAATATGATATAAAAATTAGACCCTATGATTGGCCGCCACCACCCTCAGGTGATCAAGAACAAATTCAAAAAATTAATAGGATGAATTATCCATATATTGAATTACCCTACGAGGAACTCACCTGTATGAATGATTTATGTCGTTCTATTAATAAAAGAATTTCCGCTCGTAAAAAAGGAGCTTTTCATTTCAACTATTCAAAGGAGGAGGGCAAGATCTATATTAGTTCACCTATTGCCGATGAAAAGGTTATTCTCAATGATAATCTAAAGGATGTTCTTAGCTTTAAGCTCAATATAATCAATGGTAAAAGTGCCGGAAACACTAATTTCATTTTTGCTGACTACCCGCCTGCCTTCTCCACGGACACTTGTATATTTCTCTACGCTTCATTTGTGGAAACATCTCGGGTTGGTAATTCAAATGTTCCCCTCCTACGAGTTCTTGAACGAAAAACCAATCAAGAACATATTCACCACTACAATATAAAGCATCTTCAATATACTCCCGTAAACACTTCCTATTTGGAACTCTGTCAGTTAACACTACGAACTGAATTAGGTGACCCTCTAGCAATTTCAAAAGGTTTGGCTGTGATTACATGCCATTTTCGACCCATCGTTCAACAACAAGATGTCTAATAGAAAAGTGGTATTCATCTGTCCTGATATTGACTGCTATGTTAATACTCTTGGCCCAAGACAACAGGGCAATGGAATGGACTATTACAAAGGGCGCTCGTCAATGTCTGGCTACGGTCTTGGCAGTTGGTTTGCTAAGCTATTTCGCTCTGCACTACCTCTGGCTAGAAAATATCTTGTACCGGCTGCGACAGATTTTGCATCCTCTACACTATACGATTGGGGCTCTGGCAAGGATTTTAAAAAAAAGTGCTGCGGAAAATCTCAGGTCCAATGCACGAACCCTTGGCGAGAGATTAAAATAAAATGGAAAAGGTTTAAAAGGTCGAGAAACAATGCATCACTCATCAGTCTCTACTAAGGTCAGAAACGAAAGACATCACCCCTGTCAAAGAAAAGAAGGAAAAAGCCGACACGTACTGTAAACAGAAGAAGCCCCAGGAAGAGAATTGTTAGATCGAAACTAGATTTCTTTTCCTAAGATGTCCTACCTACCGCATAAGGATTCTCAACCTTCAATCACCTCATCATTGAATCTATTCAATGCAGAAAATGTTGATGTGAGTGTCAAGCATGGATACTATGAACAATTTTATCCACAACAACCCCTCTCCGATAATTTCCACTTTCAAATTTATTCCAATGAAGACTACTTTATGGACATGTCTTCGACATTTATAGATTTACAAATGAAAGTTTTGAAATCCGATAAAACAATGCCAATTCGGGCAGATGGAATATTCTATGAAAATTGTATATTACATAATTTATTTCGTCAAATCAGTGTCTACATCAATGGCACACTGGTGAGCACAAGCAACAATCTCTAACATTATACAAGCTATATGCAAATCATGTTGATGACACCCAAGTCATACAAGGAATTGAGAGGCACCTCCAATGGATATGAATATATTACTAATACTGATAGTACAGATGCACTTAAAAATGCCACAACTAGTGAATTACATCTAGTTGGAAAAATATATCATGAAATATTTAATATACCCCAATGGCTACCACCCAATGTTAAAGTGGATATAAAACTGACGCTTGCATCATCCGATTTCATATTGAGAAAAGAACTTGCTGCCAATCCTGATGTGACTCTCTCCCTCACCTCGGCAATACTTCATGTACGCAAACAACAAGTCATGAGTTCTGTTGCTTTGGCAGTGGAAAAACTGAGAGCCAGTGGAAATAATTAAACTACTTGTTTCCTCATACAATCACTAATCAACGTCATATAGCCATGGGGTCACGCACCTTCACCGACTCATCCTTTATCAATGGCGAAATTCCGTCAAAACTCGCTTTGGCATTTGTAAAAAGCGCCAGTGCAATAGGTTCGTGGACTGGATGTCCACATAAATTCGAAATGTTTGGACTTTCATCTCTTGTGTGCAAAGTAAACGGTATCCCACTCTACAATCTATCGTTTGATAAATCCTATAGAACATTGTATGAGTTGACCATGCAAACCCTAGATCATGATTCGCAACTATTTGAAAATGGTATAACCGAAGAAATGTTTGCTAAAACACATGGTATCATTGTATTGGATTTGTCTGGCACACAAGATATGAGTATAGTACGTACGGGGAGTGTGCGTTTAGAGTGTACATTTGCCGACCCATTGGCTGAGAGTATTGCACTAATCTCACTAAATCAATATGAAACCTATTGGGAAATCACTCCCGAAGGCAGTGTTCTACTAGACTTGGCACCATGAACACCAGTCAAATAATCAATGTATTTAATATGGATCCCTACATGTCCCAGTACAAAATCCTATTGTCTGCCCTCAGACTTTTTTGGGAAAATTCAAAGTGCCAACAATACCTTAATTATTGTTAATAGCAGTCCGTCGACTGTGCTGACGGGTCATTGGCTGTGCATCTTTGAAACAATGAAGACGATTGAATTTTTTGATCCTCTTGGTCTACCCTATACATTTTACACACCCCACATCAGCAACTATATTGAGAGCAGTGGGAAAACTATTATTCAAAATCGGAAGAGAGTGTAGGATCTGACGACTAAAAGCTGTGGCTTTCATGCACTACTATATTTTGTGTTCCGATGTCGTGGCTATACTTACGAGCAGTTTCTCAAACATTTATGGTGACCATCCACGTCTGAACGACTTTCTAGTGGAAAATATCCTCTCAGACCTGTATAATATTGATTTCAGTGCCCTAAGAGTAAAGTGCTTTAAAAATGTTTGTGAATTTGTTTATTAATAAAATGCGTATATATACAACAATGTCTTTAAATCTTCACTTTAGATTTCTTCTTCTTCGGTGTATAGGCAACTGTCGTGAACCACTAATGCCGGTAAATCATTTGGATTCATGTATATTGATCTTGATTGGCTGCAAAGTCAGGGTCACATTTTCTACAATACAATGTAACTTCACTCTTGTCATATCTCTTTGTATAGTCAATGATACTATTTGCATTCATATTATGAAATTCACGAGTTTCAATCTGTCTATTTGAAGCAATATCACATACAGTGTTTTCAAATGGTGAATCACATTTGGTAACTGCCAAATAAAAATCACTAGGTTTATAGTCATAATAGGCAGTGTCGTCACAACGATGACGTAGAAACCAAATTGTCTTGTTACCCCAACAGTTGAATCGTAGACCTGGCTCCTCTTCCCAGAATAATTTAAATCCACGACGATACCAATCTCGTAGAAATAAACTAAAATCACGTTTGGGATTCTTTCCCATCATAGCGGGGTAAGTATTCTCCCACTGATCACATTTATCATAGTGACAATTGGAGCACAGATGTCCTCTAGGGTGAGAGTCACAAATCTCCTCAAGACATGAATTACATCCTTTAATTTGTACTGCATAGCCTCTATGTAATTTACAAGGATTACATAATTTACACTTTTCACTATAGTCATCAATAATTGTACAATTCTGACACTGAGTCCAACTGCCAAGAGTTTACATGCACAGTGGACATGTATAGAACATTTTTCGGTTTCCGGTGTCAACTCTCTCTCACAATTAAAACGAAACTGATCGTCCTTGCTGACGGATAAATTTAGGGTGGTGGAATGGGAGAGGAGTATCTCTGTGACGTCACCTCTTTCGAATGGTGGGGAGCCATCTACATTGAATCTATGACAATGTTTTCAAAAGTATATCCACGATATTATTCTGCTTTGTTCCCATTAATATATCAATATAAATTGAGTATAAGCATTTGAGTCACATCGACAAAGCTTCATACAATAGTCCAATGGGGGGAGAATCAGTCCCCATTACATTGTCAAGTGTTCCCCGAGAGAATATCCTGCGTTGAAGAGATAACTCGAGAAAATCATCATCCAAAATCAAATGTTTTTCCATAAACACAAGATTTGATCTAATTCTCTCTTTCTCAAATTTATTCATTTTTCAATCCTTTCACTCTGACTGTTGACTCTAGACTGACCATGATTCGTTAGCCTAACATTCTAACAACAAAAAAGAAAGGGAACATTTTCGATTTCGAAACAATTTTATTGAATAATTGCAACAATAATACTAAAGGAGACATGTGATCCTGTTTCCCGTTATCGGATCAAAACATTCTCCCAACCGATTATGTAATCAATTTCTCAGAAATTCACTTCCCCTTCGATTACGCAATCAATTTCTCGGAAATCCATTTCCCCTAGGGAGTCTATACCCATATATGGAGTCCCGTCACGAGCTCATGAGGTTAGGTTAGGTTACGCAATCAATTTCTCGGAAATCCATTTCCCCTAGGGAGTCTATGCCCATATATGGTGTGGGGTCAGAGTTAGACTAAATTGTAGATGGCAGCACGCAGTGTAATCAGGAGATATTATGCCCTTCCTACTGCCGCGTCTCTAGTATTGACCGTCCAATAGGGAGACCCAGATACACAATATCATCCGCAAGCTCAACAATAGAATCGCCTAGTGTGACGCTCCGACCAGCATCAGATTTCGAGTTAAAAAGCAGTACTTCAGTCTTTTCAGCATTAAACTGGAGTCCAATATGGGCATACTCTTGTTGTGACTTGATAAAATTAGCGTCTAGTCCATGAAAAGACCAGCTCAGGTTCAGTATATCATCTGCATAAACAATCAAAGACAAATCGATATCACGCAGATTATAAGTCATAAGTGACTTTGATTGTGGCCTTACAATACTGTTATTAAATGCTGTCAGTGACGAAATAGCCCCTTGTATTACCCCTTCTTTACTGGGACTGGGAGAAGGGGATTTACACGCGGAGAAACAGCGAAATCATATAAAAGACTAGTCCACTCATTAGCTAGAAGAGGGGGCCTAAGGTCCGCTTTCAGATTTTCATACATGTCAGCCACCAGGGCTAGGATGCAGGGGTAAACACCGACCTAACCCAAATCAAATATAATCTCCTCATCCAAATACTGAGGACGGGAGTTTCTACACACAACAACATCCTGAGGACGGGAGTTTCTACAAACAACAACATACTGAGGACGGGAGTTTCTATGATTTTTCTTTTGGTTGTTACACAATAATTACGATTTTTCCGTTGCGTAAATTTTCTTCATTACTGCCACACTGAATCGTGAAAAGGAATAAGAGGAGACTTTTTTCTGTTTACACAACAACACGCAACCGAACAGTTGTAACACCCAATTTACCTGAATCTAATCATCGAGGACTAAAAAAATTAATAGGGCGCTACAACCATTCATTATTGTAAAAACTAAGTAATAAAAGTGATATTTTCAGAATCGGAAGAAAATAAAGTTTCTATTGATTTGTCAAAAGTCAACTTAAGAGATAAATGTAACAGAATAGGATAACATAATTGGTCTTTCTAGAAAGATGTTTTTGTGGGTAAGTAGATTAACTAGTAATTTGAAGTGGTTAATCTTGCATAATTTCAAATATATATATATATATATATATATATATATATATATATATATATATATATATATATATATATATATATATATATATATATATATATATATATATATATATGGATGCGTAGCTTAGTTTTTCGGCAGTGTTTGTCTCTTGCTACAGCTTTCAGGAATGTTACAGTTTCTAGAGCTCGGTGATGATTTTTATTATTTTTTTCAGCTCATTTTCTATTGAATTTTCATATACTTTCTTATTTACATACTTGGCGCCTGGTAAGCTTTAAACTACATAACCGCAATGGAAATCTTTTTCATTAAAAATTGATGTCCCAGGTTTTCCTAATTTTCCAAGATGTATATGGTTCTATAACTTTCCTCTTAACTAATTTAAAGAATCGTATTTTGTTCTTGCTGGCCTTTAGTGTATTTTATAGATTTGAATTAGCATAAAAATCAGCCGAAAATTGAATAGCAATTTTGAAAATCTTGCAAGATAATAACTGGGACCAATCATTAACACTGGTTTTTTACATGGAAATCGATTATAATAGTGGGAGCATGATCAATTTGTAAGTTTTTTAATTTTTTTTTTTTCGATTTAATTTCTAACATGTCTTGTGAGTCAGCTTTGCTTTCCATTGTTTCTTCGTGACCACATTTTTTCCGCTTAGAAACAACTTATCGCGACCCCCCCCCCCCTCTAAAGAAGGCACAAAACAAAAACCAAGGAAGAAAAACAAATATGAGACCATCGTCATCCGCCGTGCAAAAAGTAGGGTAGCAAAGTAGCAATGCTACTTGGCAGTTTTCAAATTTGTTGCCAGATTTTGTCTGTAAATACCATTTTTAAACAAAAAATACTTTTTGCTCAAAGAAAAGCTGTCAAAACAAAAGTTGTGCTTTTAAAGTGTCAGCAACCTTTGGAACTCTATCGCATTCTGCTACTGGCAGCTTTGAAACTTTGCCCATACCTGATCGTCACCAATTCGAAAAAAAGAAAAATTGTAGACTGCCTTTTTGAACCCATTCTTTCATTTTTCTCAATATATTTTTTTTTTTAACCTAACCTAACCTGATAGTTTATCCCCTATAATAGCCTAACCTGTCCTTGTAAAGAACAAAGAAAATTAAAAATATGTATTTTGCCAAAAGAAGTCTCTTGAAAAACTTCACAAATAATCCAAAATATTTTGCAAGCAAAATTTAAAAAAGTGGCACAAAATACAATCTAACATCATTGTGTTTTTAGTCCTCGCGCATGGGTATTTGTGCGCATGAAATAAACACAGACCTAAATCTTAGTGGAACTTGAGTATGTGAATTACATTAAGGACCAAAGAGTATGGACAACTGATCAGAGATAAACGTCAACCTTATACTGCTACTACTACTACTGCTATTAACAACTCACTGCAGCATCAAGCCGCATGAGGCCAACACAGCCACGCACGCTCCTCCCCCATTCCAATCTATTTAAAGCCACCCTGTTTAATCCTCCCATGAAGTTCTAATTTTCATTAAATCCTTCCTTGCGAGCTCCTTCCATGCAATCCAGTGATGACCTTTTTTTTCGTATAACCCTACATGGTTGGCCTAGAAGGACAATCCTTTGCACTATGTCATCATTCATCTGCGGAACACGTCCTAGCCATCTCATTTTTTCTCTCATTATAGCCCCTGAAAGCGGAATATTACATTTTTTTGTACAGCTCACTGTTTGAAATACAATCATTCAGAGGAGTACCCAAAACAATCCATAGACTTTCCTCTGGAAAAAAAATCCTCCTGCGTCTTTCGGAAACTTTGTTTTACATTTGTTTAACATTGGGCAAAAATACTTTTACCAAAAGGGCACAATGGATATATTTGTGAACGTTTTTTTTTAGGCCTACATTGCCCCATCTCAATAAAAATTAAATTTTAATCAACTAACAACAATCTGTAGGAAAAAGGTTTACTTCTAGGTTGGACTAAAATAAACATAAAAACTTAATTACAACCCAAATTTTAACATTATAAAAATTAACCTTGTTATGAAATTTACAAGTCTGGTGGATAATACAGCCCTATCAGCATGTGAGTAGCTTGGGATTCTTATCAAAAACATGCTAGAGCACCTAAACGTGCTTTTATATTAGTTTTTAATTCTCTTTGCTAAGAACAAGCAACCTTAAAAACATCAAACGAATAGGACATGTAGAATAACCAAGCCCGGTGCAGTCTCAGAAATTCTAGATAATAAATTGCACAAAACCAAAACATGTTAAAAGAAGGACAACAAACAAAAAGGAATGAAACTATCCATATTTTTAGACAGTGTATTATGAAAGTCAAAACTAAACAAATTTTGACAAATGGCAGTTTGAACTGAAGTAGCAGGGTAACATTAAAAAAAAGATAGTCAATTTTTAGTGAAATATATATATATATATATATATATATATATATATATATATATATATATATATATATATATATATATATATTATATATATATATATATATATATATATATATATATATATATATATATATATATATATATATATATATATATATATATATATATATATATCACCAGCTTAAGCTTTTGGCTCTTCCCCATGATAGGTTTGGCCTTTGGACCTTGCTAATATAACCCTGTAAACAAAACTTAGGTGAGAAGAGCTTTCTTTTTTTCATAAAATCAGCCTATTCTGGTGAGTTTATATTTTTATTTATACTCGTTACTCCTCAAATATAAGTACTTACTCACAAAATGTAAGAATGGCTTCACATCTTCCAACATCTCTAATCTGTGTATTAATTGCTGTGTCTGCTGGATAGAAATATAAGATCTTCCTTGATTCCTGAAAGTTGAAATATGATATTGAAGAATCTCAGTTAAATGAATAAGGTTATATGTTATAGGTCCTTTGTTCAATCAGATTCCTACAATCTTGACTAGACAGAGTTTTGTTTTGACTAAGTATATTAGAATTGAACAATAAACATTGTTTTAAATGATAAAAATGGAAGAAAAATCCAACAAACTGATTCATGGAAACATCCTATGTATCATAAAGTATATATTTTGTTAGATAGTTCTTTTTTTGCTTTATTTTAAGCTAATTTTATCTGTTTAGAATGTATCCTTCAGAAGTGGCCAACCACTAATATGAAATCTAGTAGTTGTAGGCTATTGTGTGTTTTTTTTTTAATATATCCAGCAAATATTTAGAGGTTCAATTTTTTCATAAGTAAACAGCAAATAATTCTGGCTGACTGACTATATTTCAAACAGTAGGCTGTACAAAAAAGGTGGTTCAACTCTGCTTTCTAGGGCTAAAATGAAAGAAGGGTTGAGATGGCTAGGGCCCACTGTGCAGATGAAGGATGACAGATTGTCCTTTTAGGCTAACCATCTAGGGTTAAACAAACAGCAGGTCATCCATGGTTGGGGTGGGAGGAGGTCATAAAGAAAGATTTAAAGGAAATGGGAACTTCCTGGGAGGGTGTAAAAAGGGAGGCATTGAATAGATACAGATGGAGGAGGAGTGTGCATAGCTGTGTTGGGATCAGGCAGCTTGGTGCTGCAGCAAGTTTTTAGCAGTACTAGTAGTAGTTTTTGTTTCAAATAGCCTAGCCTACAGCTATATGAGACTGGAGATGAATGGCCAAAAATGCAAACAGAACCACAAAATGAACATAAAATTAGCAATCTAAAAATGTCAAAATTTTTGTCCCAGCATGTCTTCTTCTAAAAAACTCCTTTCCTAGACTTTTGGTTTACCTTGGAAACTACTTTAAAACTTTCTAAAATACTTACTTAGCTATTACATTCTTAACAGAATGTCACTTTGTTTTACCCTTGTCTCCCCCTCCCCTTAACAGTCAGATAAACAGCCCAAATCATATAAGCTCTTTATATTTTGAATAGCCTAGTAGAACTCTTCTTTCTGCTCCTTGTTTAGCCTTCTATTACATTAGATTAGAGGAAGAAGAGTCACATCAGTGAAAAAACAAAGAGTATATACAGTTATTGTTATATATTTTGTCTATTAGGGGAAGAGCAGGGTGGCTTTAAAAGTAAATTTATGAGCTTTCATGAATAATAGACTACAGCCTAGGCAGTAAATTTTTTGTTATTCATATTATTGACTTATGAGTAAAGTAAACATATCACTCAATGCCTTTTTTATGCTCTTTCCAAATATAATAATCATTTTTGTCAGAAATGAATTTTACCCCCAACTTAAAGTAGTTGAACCAATTCAGGGTATATATTTGCACATTAGGGGGGTGGGGGGAAGTTTAAACTTAACTCTCATTTACATCAGAAATAAAATTTACCCCCACCCCCTGTAATGTGCAAATATATACCCTGAACTGGTATATTTAGGGATGGGGGTAAAATTCATTTCCAATAAAAATGATTATTATATTTGGAAAGAGCATAAAGAAAGGCATTGAGTGGTATGTTTACTTTATTTGTAAGTCAATAGGCCTAATATGAATAATGAAAAATTTACCACCTAGGCTAATTAAGGTTCTAGAATGCTTTAAAGTGGGATACCATCAGATGGCTAATTTGATAGTGTATATATATACAAATCTTTGAATTAGCCAACCAACCAACCAGTATTTTAAGCCTAGGAGTCCAGCCAGACATAAGGAAACATTAAGAAAACGATTCTTACTCTATAACTCGTGTCACTGGGCCCTAACACAGTGATGAATTTTTGCCATCTTTGACCTGGAGCACAACAGATCCAGTATGGACCTTAATTTGCTCCGAAGTGCGAATTAAGGTAATTAAGGTAATAATATGAAGAATAATCCTAGTTAACACATTTTGCAGGGGGAGAGCCTTTATCTTCACTTCTTTCCTTGTTTTTTCTAAGAAATTCATGAATTTCTTAGAACCTATATATTCACAGAATATATTAGGTCTGTTTTTTCCCTCATCAATGTGCTAAGATCTTACATCTTTTGTCAGAAAACACTTTAAAAGTGAAATCTTTGAACAAAGATCTTACATCTTTGGTCGTTTTTGTGCAAACGCCTTTCATCATTCTGCTCTGATCAGCGGTCTGAGAACAAAGATGAGTAGATCATCAAAGTTCTCTCATCATTGTTCTATATGGCAAAACAGTGGTGGTCTTCACACTTTTTGGTAACATCAGTGAGCTGTAAGATCTCAGAACAAAGATGAGTTAAAAAACGGTAATCTTTGCAGAAAGATGTAAGATCTAAGTGCAAAAAAAAACAGGCCTATTATCCCCCCTAATGTGCAAATATATACCTAGAATTGCATCCTCAATCTAAATATAGCATCCATTTGCATCACAAATGAACTTTACTCCCATAGGCTATTAGCCATATGGTGGATGTCCCATTAAAGTAGTTTCCAGAATTTTATGTTCATCATAGAGAGCTGAACTACTATATATTAACAGTTTTTTTCCTTCAAAGCCACTTTTACCAGGTGGAACCAAATAACTTTTAATTTATAGATATAAACTAGCCAGGCAAAGATTTAGGCCTAGGCTAAATTTTCTCTAAGAAATATTGCAAAAATTGGAGCAGCAAAATAAAAGTACTTAGCCTTTGGTAAATTTCTACCAAATCATAGTATTGACTTATGCATAAAGTAAATATATCACTTGATGCCTTTTTTATGCTGATTATGAATATAATAATCATTTCGGTAAAATTCTACTTTAGTTACTTTTAACTATCTTGGAAAGGGGTGAGGTTAGAAAATGAAACTTTCAGGATGGGTTACAGGCTAAAGTATGTCCTGGGAAGGTATTTTGAAGTGAAACTTTATCTACAGGCTAAAGTATGTCTCTTATCTTTCTCCCTCTAGAGGATCCTGAAATTTGCCTACATGACAGGTCTATACCTATTGAAATATTGACAAAAACAACATTTTACCTTAATTTTCAGTTAAAGATTCTTTTTCTCTGGCTTTAGTTCTGAAAATGCAATTCCTGTTATTTGAGTAGTATTTTAAGCCATATCAGGGTTAATTTTTCAAAATTTAGGAAATGTATTTGCATATCTTTAAAACTCTATAAATCAGGATTGAGCAAAGTTTTGAAGCTGAAAACAATTTTGTTGGACTTCATTTTAAGCAGAAGATCTATATTACAAGGTTTAACTTTTATAACACACAGATTTTTGAAGGTCATCAAAGGTCAGGACCCTCTAGAGGGAGAAGGAGTGGATGTATGTACTTCAAAATACCTTCCCGGGACATACTTTAGCCTGTAGATCTATCCCTGAAAGTTTCATTTTCCTAACCAAACTCTTTTCCAAGATAGCCAAAAGTAGCAAAAGTAGAATTTTACCATCATTTCTATTGGAAATGAATTTCAGCCCCCCTGAATTGGCAATATATGCCAATTCAGGGTATATATTTCTACATTAGGGGGGGTGGGGGCAAATTATGTTTCTGATGTAAATTGGAGGTAGGCTAATTTTCAACCCCCCCCCCTAATGTAGAAATATATACCCTGAATTGGAATATATAGGGGGGGGGCTGAAATTCATTTCTGATAGAAATCATTAGGCTATTATATTCGTAATCAGCATAAAAAAAGGCATTGAATGGTGTATTAACCTTATTCCTAACTCAATAATATAATTTGGTAGAAATTTACCTGGCCTTCTTCAGTGCAATATGAAGAATTGAAAACAAAACTTTTTCAGCTTCATTAGGCCTATGTTGATTCTTCATGTAGTAGTTCATCTATCATGGGATCAATTTTCAAACTTTTTGCAAGAAGTACACATTTGCCAAATGTAAATCTTTTCCTGATTGTTTTCCGCCGTCCTAGCAAAAAAAAAAATATTAGCCGCAAAAAAATGATAAATATATTAGAACATAAAAAGAAAAACACTGAAATAACTGAAGATAAAGGTTAGGTGCATGAAAAATGTGTTAACTATGTTTATTTTGCATATTATAAAGTAAGAAATGTTTTCTTAAACATGATTCCTTCTTTACTAGTTCCACATGATGTATTTTGTAAAAAAAAAAAAAAGTACAGTTCGGAAAAGAAATTCTTTTTGCTGAAGAAACTTATAGAATACTTTGAAAATTTCAGTTACCATACGAATACTTCCCACAACTTCTTCTGCCTTATCCGTGCCCAGTTGATTAACCCCTGCAAAAAATTATCCCCCGTGGAGTATATATCAGGTGAAATGAATCCCGACACCTCACTAATTTGTCGGTGGCGTGTTTCCCTTTACAATAGCCTTTTCCCCTTACATATCTTATTTTACACGTCTATTTAGACTATTCACTTTGAGATCTATCTCACGTCATGAGCCAAAGTCTTTCACTCTGTAGGTAATTCTGTCCCTGTGTCTATTTTCCCGCGTGTAAAATTTTGGTTTTCAAATTAATCTTGGGACTAACGACTGTCAATTTCGATCTTTCAAGTGACTCAGTATGCCACAAAGCAACAAAATATTTGGAATTTAGAGGATTTTTTTTAAAATTTTACCTTCATAAACGACCTCATATTGTCATGTATTAAAATTAAATAAAAAAGACAAGTTTTTTTTTTTAACTGAAAGTAAGGAGTGACATTAAAACATATAAAGAACAGAAATTATTCCGTTTATGAAAAGGGCTGTCCCCTCCTCAACGCATCGCTCTTAGCGCTAAAGTTTTTTATTGTTTTAAAAAATAAAGTTGTGAGACAGTCAAACTTTAGCGGGAAGAGCGAGGCATTAAGGAGGGGAGAGCCCCTTTCATATACAGAATAATTTCTGTTCCTTTTAAGTTTTAATGTCGCTCCTTACTTTCAGTTTAAAAAACTTTTTTTATATTTAATTTCTAATCGTTTTTTAATTAATGCAGCTTTGATTTTGGGTCGCCATGCATGAATAAATAAAACAAAATTTGCATCTTATTAAGTTTACTTTTTTTGGCTAAATGGCTTTCTCGAAAGTTTGTTCTGACTTAACTTACGAATTAACTTACGTAACGACCTTCTATATTCGTATATTTGTATTACGTATATTAGGTAGTTCGCCCCCATAGTCATTACCTCGCTCATTACGCTGAAGTTCAAATTTTGTTCCGATTCTTTAAGAAAGACCTCTCTAAATTAAAAAGGCTGTTAATTAGAATAAATAGCTTTGATGAAAGTACAAAAAAAACTTTAGCATAAAGAGCGATTTAATGACTAAGAGGCAGACCCAATCGTATATGTAATAATTTCTGTTCGTTTTTAAGTTTTGATGTTGTCTTACTTTCAGTCGAAAAAATTGTTGCTTTTTTTATTTAATTTTTGATCGTTTTTTAAGATAATTTCTTAAACCACATTGGCCTGACATCACATAAAGAAAGAAAAACGAGCAAAAATGGAGTTTTTATAGGCCCAATGAAGATACTGAAAAAACGAAGCGAATATTTCGAGAGGACAAACGCCTCTCTCTTCTTCAGCGCGAAACGAAACGATGTATCAATAAAAGCCAAAAATTAAAAGAATTAAAACCAAATACCTAACAACCATAAAAGCGAGTTATTCGCCAATATCCGCGATTTGCACAAAATCCAAAAAATATGATCTGCCATCGACGGATACTAGCGACACACTGAACAAAAGAAAGGAATCAATTCATTCACTCGAAAAACAAAACGAACCAGCAATTAAATAAGTTGGAAAACTATGTCATTTGATTTCGGATTTTTAACTAAGGCATTTCTTGCAGACACCCTTTGAGACCTAAGGGGTTGTTCACGTGTTTGATTAGATGACTGAGAAAGTGGTTCAAGGTTTATTTCAGGGATCACTAAAGTATCGGCTTCTCTTTTGAGAAAACCGAAATATGACTCATTTATTCTTAAATCACCGGAATCTCTGTTTAAAGCTAGACCTAAATGTTGGTATTTATAAATTTCAACAGCTTCTCTGTAGTGCTGGACAATACCCTTATCATTCGAAAATAAGACTAGCTTGATTAAACAAAATAGTATGGTCTGGTTTTTCAAAAATGTGCTCTGCAAGGGCAGAGTCAAAATTTTTCCGTTTTTTTCCGCTTTTTAAGTGTATTATTAATTGAGCTAGAATGCTGAGTTAATCTATCTGTTAGTCGCTGATTAGTTCTTCCAATATACCAAAGACCACACGAACAAGGAATTCTGTAGACACCGGAGTTTTCACCTATCGGGATAGGGTCTTTTCCTTGATAAATTTGGGGACTTGATAGTTTTTCTGGGTCTATAATAAGTGTAAATGTTATTTTTCCTTAGATTTTTTGAAATGTGGTCTGAAATCCCTTTAATGTATGGGAGACCAAGATAAAACTGAATTTTCCCTTTGATTTGTGTTTTCTGTGGAACTATCTGATAATCTTTTAATGCGTTTTGCAATTACAGAATTTATTAAACTAATTGGATAACCATTCCCAAATAAAATATCTCTAAGGTGGTTGAGTTCTAAATCCAAGAAACGTGTTTTGAACAAACTTTCAATGCTCTATCAACTAGAGAAGTGACAACTCCTCTTTTCACAGCAGGAGAATGATTGGAGGAATAACTTAAGTAACGGTCATTATGTGTGGGTTTTCTATATACACTAAACTCGAAACATGAATCATTTCGGTGCACCAAAACATCTAAGAAAGGAAGACGCCTCTCTATCTCTGATTCCTGAGTAAATTTCAGTTTTGGATCCAAGGAGTTGAGCAAGTGAAGAAAAGAACCCAGAGACTCGTCACCATGCTCCCATAAAATAAAAAATGTCATCTTTAAAACAAACCCAAAACTCAGGCTTGCAAGAACCTTGCAAAATAGCCCTTTTCTTCAAGGTCTTCCATGAAAATATCAGCCTGTATTGGAGAAAGGGGGGCACCCATGGAGAGCCCATATTTCTGTCTATAAAAAATGCCTCTATAATGAAAGTAAAAAGAAGTTCTATTACAAAGGGCTGTAAGCGAAAGAAGTGTCTGATTCGAAAGAGCAGAATTTTCTGATATAGATGGGTTAGAATTAAGTTTTTGCTCCAAAAACAGTTCGGCCTTTTGAGGATCACAATTGGTATACATTGAATCTGCATCAAAACTGCCAATTCTTGTATTTGGTTTAACCGAAACTTGCTTTACCTTGGAAACAAAATCAGCGGAATTTTTAATATAGGATTTTTGAGCCTGAATTAGTGGGCGAAATATCACTGATAAGAATTTTCCTATTTTGCTGTAGGGAGAATTAAAAGAAGAAACAATGGGTCGAAGTGGATTACCGGGCTTATGAACTTTAGGAAGACCATAAAAGCGAGGGGACGTACAACCGCGTGGGTAAAACCTTTTGTACAACTGATCTGTAATTTCACCTTTTCCTTTTAGATAAGAAAGCTCTTTTCGGACTTCCTGTACAAATTTTTCTGTGGGATCGGTAGCTAATTGTTCATATGTGTTAGAATCATTTAAAATTTCTCTGATTTTTTTTTTGTCGTAATCATCTGAATCTAATACAACAACAGTATTCTCTCCAATACAGGCTGATATTTTCATGGAAGACCTTGAAGAAAGGGCTATTTTGCAAGGTTCTTGTAAGCCTGAGTTTTGGGTTCGTTTTAAAGATGACATTTTTTATTTATGGGAGCATGGTGACGAGTCTCTCTGGTTCTTTTCTTCACTTGCTCAACTCCTTGGATCCAAAACTGAAATTTACTCAGGAATCAGAGATAGAGAGGCGTCTTCCTTTCTTAGATGTTTTGGTGCACCGAAATGATTCATGTTTCGAGTTTAGTGTATATAGAAAACCCACACATAATGACCGTTACTTAAGTTATTCCTCCAATCATTCTCCTGCTGTGAAAAGAGGAGTTGTCACTTCTCTAGTTGATAGAGCATTGAAAGTTTGTTCAACACGTTTCTTGGATTTAGAACTCAACCACCTTAGAGATATTTTATTTGGGAATGGTTATCCAATTAGTTTAATAAATTCTGTAATTGCAAAACGCATTAAAAGATTATCAGATAGTTCCACAGAAAACACAAATCAAAGGGAAAATTCAGTTTATCTTGGTCTCCCATACATTAAAGGGATTTCAGACCACATTTCAAAAAATCTAAGGAAAAATAACATTTACACTTATTATAGACCCAGAAAAACTATCAAGTCCCAAATTTATCAAGGAAAAGACCCTATCCCGATAGGTGAAAACTCCGGTGTCTACAGAATTCCTTGTTCGTGTGGTCTTTGGTATATTGGAAGAACTAATCAGCGACTAACAGATAGATTAACTCAGCATTCTAGCTCAATTAATAATACACTTAAAAAGCGGAAAAAAAACCGGAAAATTTTGACTCTGCCCTTGCAGAGCACATTTTTGAAAAACCAGACCATACTATTTTGTTTAATCAAGCTAGTCTTATTTCGAATGATAAGGGTATTGTCCAGCACTACAGAGAAGCTGTTGAAATTTATAAATACCAACATTTAGGTCTAGCTTTAAACAGAGATTCCGGTGATTTAAGAATAAATGAGTCATATTTCGGTTTTCTCAAAAAGAGAAGCCGATACTTTAGTGATCCCTGAAATAAACCTTGAACCACTTTCTCAGTCATCTAATCAAACACGTGAACAACCCCTTAGGTCTCAAAGGGTGTCTGCAAGAAATGCCTTAATTAAAATCCGAAATCAAATGACATAGTTTTCCAACTTATTTAATTGCTGGTTCGTTTTGTTTTTTTCGAGTGAATGAATTGATTCCTTTCTTTTGTTCAGTTGTTCGCTAGTATCCGTCGATGGCAGATCATATTTTTTGGATTTTGTGCAAATCGCGGATATTGGCGAATAACTCGCTTTTATGGTTGTTAGGTATTTGGTTTTAATTCTTTTAATTTTTGGCTTTTATTGATACATCGTTCGTTTCGCGCTGAAGAAGAGAGGCGTTTGTCCTCTCGAAATATTCGCTTCGTTTTTTCAGTATCTTCATTTGGCCTATAAAAACCCATTTTTGCTCGTTTTTCTTTCTTTATGTGATGTCAGGCCAATGTGGTTTAAGAAATTATCTTCGTCATGCTTATGGGGAGCATTCAACCAATGTTGTCACTACATTCATATCTCTTGTGAGAAAAAAAGCTAATTTGATTAATCAACAATATTTTCTTCATAATTGTAAAATGAACCGTATTTTACCCAAGTCCAATGCGACCTTCACTTCACTTAAACACACGTAACGAACGGCAATTTACAGGACGTATAGGGTTTGGTATTTTAAATCATGTTATTAGTGACTGCAAAAGCAAGCGCTACCGGTTAAATCAGGATATTTTCAGGCTAGAGCGAGAAATATTATGTGCGCTTTCTTATGCTGATTTTCATCAAATTAAGGCTATTGCTGAAAATTCTTTTCAGCATGATTTTAGGATTTCTAGACACAAAGACTTTCTGAGAAATTACACCGTTTAAAGTTGGAAAAAACTCTCTAATAATCCACCTTTTGTCCCAAATGCGTTTCCTGGTCCTGCTGTGATAAATCTCAGCTCCACGCCCCTTACAACAGAGCAAAATCAGGTTCTATCGAAAGGATTCAAATTTTCGATAACCCCTTCGAAAATACCTTATAGTGAAATTATTGCGAACACAGAGGGTGCTTTTCATGACTCTCGTGCGGAGATTGGAGAGATTGCTGAGGTTAGAGCACAATTTGTTGAAACTTTGTTGGATTCGCCTTCTATTAATAATCGAAATTTAAAAAATTTTAGTAAAAATGAACACTTGGTCTTACACGCACTACAAAAAAGATCATTCCAGGATTATTACGAAAGCCGATAAAGGCAATACTGTTGTTGTATTAGATTCAGATGATTACGACAAAAAAATCAGAGAAATTTTAAATGATTCTAACACATATGAACAATTAGCTACCGATCCCACAGAAAAATTTGTACAAGGAAGTCCGAAAAGAGCTTTCTTATCTAAAAGGAAAAGGTGAAATTACAGATCAGTTGTACAAAAGGTTTTACCCACGCGGTTGTACGTCCCCTCGCTTTTATGGTCTTCCTAAAGTTCATAAGCCCGGTAATCCACTTCGACCCATTGTTTCTTCTTTTAATTCTCCTACAGCAAAAATAGGAAAATTCTTATCAGTGATATTTCGCCCACTAATTCAGGCTCAAAAATCCTATATTAAAAATTCCGCTGATTTTGTTTCCAAGGTAAAGCAAGTTTCGGTTAAACCAAATACAAGAATTGGCAGTTTTGATGCAGATTCAATGTATACCAATTGTGATCCTCAAAAAGGCCGAACTGTTTTTTGGAGCAAAAACTTAATTCTAACCCATCTATATCAGAAAATTTCTGCTCTTTCGAATCAGACACTTCTTTCGCTTACAGCCCTTTGTAATAGAACTTCTTTTTACTTTCATTATAGAGGCATTTTTTTTATAGACAGAAATATGGGCTCTCCATGGGTGCCCCCCTTTCTCCAATACAGGCTGATATTTTCATGGAAGACCTTGAAGAAAGGGCTATTTTGCAAGGTTCTTGTAAGCCTGAGTTTTGGGTTCGTTTTAAAGATGACATTTTTTATTTATGGGAGCATGGTGACGAGTCTCTGGGTTCTTTTCTTCACTTGCTCAACTCCTTGGATCCAAAACTAAAATTTACTCAGGAATCAGAGATAGAGAGGCGTCTTCCTTTCTTAGATGTTTTGGTGCACCGAAATGATTCATGTTTCGAGTTTAGTGTATTATAGAAAACCCCAACATAATGACCGTTACTTAAGTTATTCCTCCAATCATTCTCCTGCTGTGAAAAGAGGAGTTGTCACTTCTCTAGTTGATAGAGCATTGAAAGTTTGTTCAACACGTTTCTTGGATTTAGAACTCAACCACCTTAGAGATATTTTATTTGGGAATGGTTATCCAATTAGTTTAATAAATTCTGTAATTGCAAAACGCATTAAAAGATTATCAGATAGTTCCACAGAAAACACAAATCAAAGGGAAAATTCAGTTTATCTTGGTCTCCCATACATTAAAGGGATTTTCAGACCACATTTCAAAAAATCTAAGGAAAAATAACATTTACACTTATTATAGACCCAGAAAAACTATCAAGTCCCAAATTTATCAAGGAAAAGACCCTATCCCGATAGGTGTGAAAACTCCGGTGTCTACAGAATTCCTTGTTCGTGTGGTCTTTGGTATATTGGAAGAACTAATCAGCGACTAACAGATAGATTAACTCAGCATTCTAGCTCAATTAATAATACACTTAAAAAGCGGAAAAAACCGGAAAATTTTGACTCTGCCCTTGCAGAGCACATTTTTGAAAAAACCAGACCATACTATTTTGTTTAATCAAGCTAGTCTTATTTCGAATGATAAGGTATTGTCCAGCACTACAGAGAAGCTGTTGAAATTTATAAATACCAACATTTAGGTCTAGCTTTAAACAGAGATTCCGGTGATTTAAGAATAAATGAGTCATATTTCGGTTTTCTCAAAGAGAAGCCGATACTTTAGTGATCCCTGAAATAAACCTTGAACCACTTTCTCAGTCATCTAATCAAACACGTGAACAACCCCTTAGGTCTCAAAGGGTGTCTGCAAGAAATGCCTTAATTAAAATCCGAAATCAAATGACATAGTTTTCCAACTTATTTAATTGCTGGTTCGTTTTGTTTTTCGAGTGAATGAATTGATTCCTTTCTTTTGTTCAGTTGTTCGCTAGTATCCGTCGATGGCAGATCATATTTTTTGGATTTTGTGCAAATCGCGGATATTGGCGAATAACTCGCTTTTATGGTTGTTAGGTATTTTGGTTTTAATTCTTTTAATTTTGGCTTTTATTGATACATCGTTTCGTTTTCGCGCTGAAGAAGAGAGGCGTTTGTCGTCTCGAAATATTCGCTTCGTTTTTTCAGTATCTTCATTTGGCCTATAAAAACCCCATTTTTGCTCGTTTTTCTTTCTTTATGTAATCGTTTTTTAAATAATTCTGGAAAATCTGGGCGCCATCTTTACAGAAATTTCCCTTCCCCATGAAAATTTCCTCCATGGAAAGGTCATTCCACGTAACACCCAACCCACAGCCCCCCCAAATACCAGAAAAAAAATCCCCTCTGAAAACTTCTATTTACTTCCCAATAACCAATACTATATGTTGACATTGGGCAAAGTTAATAACTTGCAAACCTTTGGGAGGGAAAAGAAACTCGCGTGGGAGGGTGCCTAGTTGACCTCCATTTTTTTGTCACTTAAAAGGACACTACATCTTTTAATTTCGGTTCGAATGAGCCCTCCTACGATATTCTAGGACCACTGGGTCAGTACGATCACCCCTGGAAAAAAAAAAAAAAAAAAAAAAAAAAAAAAAAAAAAAAAAAAAAAAACACGCATCCGTGATCTTCTTCTGGCAAAAAATACAAAATTCCACGTTTTTGCAGATAGGAGCTTTGAAACTTCTGTGGTAGGGTTCTCTGATACGCTGAATCTGATGGTGTGTTTTCATTAAAGTTCTATGATTCTTACGGAGTGTTTTCCCCTTTTCGAAAATAAGGCAAATTTTCTCAGGCCCGTAGCTTTTGCTGGGTAAGACTAAACTTGATGAAACTTATATATTTGAAAATCAGCATAAAAATCTGATTCTTTTGAAAAAATCAGCAAATCGAAATTCGTTTTGTAGAGTTTTGGTTACTATTGAGCCGGGTCGCTCCTTACTTACAGTTCGTTACCACGAACTGTTTGAAAAGATTTGAACTGCTTGGTCTGTGATACTATTGGATTGGAAGAGCCACGAAAGTTTTGATTTGTTTTGGACTTTGCTTATTTAAAAATGGAGAGGATAATGATTATAATTTTTATTTTGTTTTAAAACGTAGACGAAAACTTTAGCTCGGATTAACAATACTAAGTTAAGAGTGTTTGCAAAAAAACCGTGAGTTGAAAGTATATTCTTGAACTGATTTTAAACCAAGGCCATATTTTTTTTATTTTATTGCTCAGTCTTCAACTTTAGCGAAAAAAGATGAAATATAAAGTTGGTCAAATCAATCCAAAAGTAGTAATATTCGCAAGTGAATAGCTTACCAATTTGCCGAAACTGCGAAAACCCAAAGTTAACGAATGTCGCACTTTACCATATCCGTTCAGGAAATTCACTTGGATTTCAAAAAAAAGAGACAAATAAGATCAAAATCTTGTGCGAAATTCAACCAAATCCTCAACTTTTTTTTTTAGTTTACTGTCATTGTAATATATACTATAATACGAATAACATACTATTGGATTTTAATTTCAAATTTTAAACCACATATATTTTGCAAATTCTTCAAATCTGTCATTTTTAATTACTATATTTAATAACTAAACATATCACTACAGGACTTCTTTTGAAGAATTTATAAATCGTGCTACTGAATTTTGGACCTTTTACACCGGATCTTGGAAATGGTATCAAAATCGGATTGAAATTCTGGAGTCTCTGAGGTTCTTTTGTAACTACCCCTTTTTTTCTTTTTTCTTTTTTGTCGGATTCAGCATAATTTTGGACTTTTGATCAAAATGTTACCGAATCTCAGAACATTTTGGGTGATGCTCTCCCTCTCCGTTGCAACGCCCTTGCATGCTAAAATTGAGACAAGAAGCAGCGCCCACTTGCTGTGCGGCGTCGCAATCTAATGTGGGAACTAGGGGTAATTTTTTCTAATATATATTTTTTGTTAGGGTGGCAACATAAAATTTCTCCCAAGAAAGTTCCTCCGCGGAGAGTTCCCCAGAAAATTATACCCCTCCCCCTACCCAGACAATTACTTCCTAAGTAGTAATTGTCTGAATAGAAAATTAAAAAAAAAAAGTAAAAACTAATATAAGGAATGAAGAATAGAAAAGATTTTGGAATGTTCTACCTATATTCCAAAATAAATATTGAATACATGGTGTAGAACAGTGGTATGCCCCCCTCGTAATATTTAAATTTATGTTGCCCAAAATTTCTACATGTATTCGCCTGAATGAAGCTCAAGTCACACAGCTTCTGGAGCAAGGGCTGTAAGTTATGCAAGTTTGCCCATTGTTAACATATAAGGTTTTTTTTTGAAGGCATCGTCGTATAAATTTTGGAGTGAGCTCATTCAATTGGAGATTGGAACTTCTAATGCCCTTTTAAGAGTCAAAAGTGATCGTAGGGAAGCCATCCCCCCCCCTGACGCCCTTTTTCCCAACGCCTTTTTGCTCCAACACCCTCTTTTCCCTAAATGCATCCAATAAACATTTTGAGATTTCCATTTTGCTCAGAATAGTCCAAAGGTCAAATAACAACGCCTCCAGGTTGAAAACTCCCAGCCTCATAGGCAAGGGCTGTAAGTTGTGGAAGTTGGCCATTGTTAACATATAAAAATTTTTATGGAAGGGGTGATAGGAATATCTTTCTTGGGCTCATTAGATTGGAAATTGAAAGTTTTAGTGCCCTTTTTAAGAGTCAAATCTGATCTGAGGGGGACCAGCCCCCACGCTCTTTGTTACCTAAATGCATATAGTCAAAATTTTGAGATAACCATTTTATTCAAAATATTTCAAAGGAAAAACATCTATTCCTCCGGGATTGATACCCCCGACTCCCAGGACATGGTAAGTATGCAAATTGACTATTGGTATCATACAAGTTTTTTTTACTGGAAAAGAGGGCATGTTTGATCCTGGGTAAAAACAACACTTTGATGCATGGGCGCCCATTGACTGAATTTTAGGGGGGGGGGGTTTACCTGGTCTAATCGGCACTTCTAGTGCCGATAAATTTGGAACAGAACTTTAAATATTTTCATCTCTTTGAGAAAAATCAGAACTGAAGTGGAACCTTTTTATTTTCTTGGAAAAATTAGAATTGATCTGTAACTTATTTCTTTTTCATTGAAAAAATTCAGAAGAGAACTTGAACTTTTCTTCACCTCGTTGAGAAAATTTAGAATTAAAGTGGAACTTTTTATCTTCATGTAGAATATTCTCAATCATAGTATAAACTTTTTCTATCTTCTAGGGAAAAATTTAGAAAAGAACTTTAAATTTTTAAGTTTTTGGGAAATTAACAACTCAAGTGGAAGCTTTTTTATTTCTTCGGAAAAATTAGAATTGAACTGTAACTCTTCTTGGTAAAATTCAGAATTGAGCTAAATTTTTTCTCTTCTTTAAGAAAATTTAGAAAGTAACTTGAACATTTTTGCACTTCTTTGAGAAAACTCAGAAATAAAGTGGAGCTTCTTATCTTCATGGCGGAATATTCACGAACAAGGTATAACTTTTTTCTATCTTCTAGGGAAAATTTGGAACAAAACTTTAAATTTTTTTATGTCTTTGGGAAATTCAGAAAAGAAGTGAAGCTTTTTTATTTTCTTTGGAAAAATTAGAATTGAACTGTAACTCTTCTTTGGTAAAATTCAGAATTGAGGTAACTTTTCTCTTCTTTAAGAAAATTCAGAAGAGAATTTGAACATTTTTGTACCTTTTGAGAAAACTCAGAATTAAAGTGGAGCTCCTTATCTTCATGGCGAATATTCACGATCTAAGTATAACTTTTTCTATCTTCTATGAAATATTTGCAACAGAACTTTAAATTTTTCATCTCTTTTAGAAAAATCAGAACTGAAGTGGAACCTTTTTATTTTCTTGGAAAAAATTAGAATTTGATCTGTGACTTATTTCTTTTTCATTGAAAAAAATTTAGAAGAGAACATGAACTTTTCTTCACTTCGTTGAGAAAAAATTTAGAATTAATATGCAACTTTTTATCTTCATTGAGAATATTCACAACCATAGTACAACTTTTTCTATCTTCTATGGATATATGTAGAACATAACTTTAATTTTTTTTATGTTTTTGGGAAATTATGAACTGAAGTGGAAGCTTTTTTTTCTTTGGAAAAATTAGAATTGAACTGTAACTCTTCTTTGGTAAAATTCCGAATTGAGCTAACTTTTTTCTCTTCTTTAAGAAAATTCAGAAGAGAACTTGAACATTTTTGCACTTCTTTGAGAAAACTCAGATTTAAATTGGAACTCCTTATCTTCATGGCGAATATTCACAAACAAGGTGTAACTTTTTTCTATCTTCTAGGAAAAATTTGGAACAGAACTTTGAATCTTTTATGTCTTCGGGAAATTTAGAACTGAAGTGGAAGCTTCTTTATTTTCTTTGGGAAAATTAGAATTGAACTGTAACTCTTCTCTGGTAATTTCAGAATTGAGCTAAATTTTTCTCTTCTTTAAGATAATCCAGAAAAGAACTTGAACATTTTGCACTTCTTTGAGAAAACTCAGAATTAAAGTGGGAACTCCTTATCTTCATGGCGACCATTCACAATCAAGGTATATCTTTTTTCTATCTTCAATGAAAATTTTTGAACAGAACTTTAAATTTTTTCATCTCTTTGAGAAAAATCAGAACTGAAGTGGAACCTTTTTTTTTTTTTGGAAAAAATTAGAATTGATCTGTAACTTATTTCTTTTTCATTGAGGAAATTCAGAAGAAACTTGAACTTTTCTTCACTTCGTTGAGAAAATTTAGAATTAAAGTGCAACTTTTTATCTTCATGGAGAATATTCACAACCATAGTATACCTTTTTCTATCTTCTACGGAAAAATTTAGAACAGAACTTTAAATTTTTTTATGTCTTTGGGAAATTAAAGAACTGAAGTGGAAGCTTTTTTTTATTTTCTTTGAAAAAATTAGAAGTGTCTTCTTTGGTAAAATTCAGAATTGAGCAAACTTTTTTCTCTTCTTTAAGAAAATTCAGAAGAGAACTTTGACATTTTTGCACTTCTTTGAGAAAACTCAGAATTAAAGTGGACCTCCTTATCTTCATGGTGAATATTCAAGATCAAAGTATAACTTTTTTTCCATCTTCTACTTAAAATTTAGAACAGAACTTTAAATCTCTTTGAGAAAAATCTGAACTGAAGTGGAACCTTTTTATTTTCTTTGGAAAAAATTAGAATTGATCTGTAACTTATTTCTTTTTCATTGAAAAAATTCAGAAGAGAACTTAAACTTTTCTTCACTTAGTGTCAAGTCACAAGGTCACCTTGGTAGTGAAGAGTCTATTACTTTCAACTTTTTTAGCGTTAAGTCACAAATTATATCTCTTTTATTGCATATTTTATATTGACAACACTGCTCGATGGTACTTGTGTATTATATAGAACATACTAGAGAAGTAAAGCTAGGTCATATTGATGAGTCTATTACTTTCAACTTTTTTTAGCGTTAAGTCGACAGTTTCTATCTCTCTTTTATTGTATATTTTATATTGACAACACTGCTCGATGGTACTTGTGCATTATACAGAACATACTCGAGAAGTAAAGCTAGGTCATCTTGATGAGTCTATTACTTCCAAGTTTTTATAGCTTTTAAGTCATAAATTTCTATCTCTTTTACAAAAAATTATAATGAAACGGTGCATTTCAATGAAAAATAGCCTTCTTAATAATTTAATGTCGATAAACAGCGGCTTTTTTTCTTCAGTATTGTTTAAGAATGAGTAAAGATGGTGAGTGAGAAATTGACCGATACAGAAATAGAAATTGGGTTTTCTATACTTTTCTTATGTTAAAACAGCTTGCTGGAAAAAAATGTTAGTAAAGGGTAATCCATATCCACCAAATTGGCTATTATATACGAGACCAATATTCAAATCATTTTAATAATAGATGAATTTTAGACGCAAAAATTATAATCTAAAGGTGGATTTCAAAAGAAAAAATAGTCTTCTCAATAATTTAATGTCGATAAACAGTGGTGGTCCCCTTGGAAAAATGTTAGTAAAGGGTAAACCATATCCACCAGATTGACTATTATATACGAGAAAAATATTCAAGTCATTTTAATAATAGATGAATTTTAGACACGAAAATTATATTGAAAAGATGTATTTCAATGAAAAAAAAAAACAACTTTATTAAAAAAAATCAATTTTATTAATAAAATCAGAGGGTTTTTAAACTTTATTAAAAAATATGCAAAAATGTATCCAATGAAGCCCAACTTTATTAAAAAAATCAATGTTATTAATAAAATCAGATGTTTTTTTTAGAATGTGATGTTCATATTTCTGAAAATTAAAATCCAGCTTTATTAAAAAAAATTAAATGTTGTTAATAAAATCAGATGTATTTTAAACTGGGATGTGCATATTTCTGAAAACTAAAACCTAACTTTATTAAAAAAAAATATGCAAAAATGTGCCCAATGAGGCCTTGGATCAAACCGAACTTTATTAAAAAAATTAATGTTATTAATAAAATCAGATGTTTTTTAAACTGTAATGTTCATATTCCTGAAAATTAAAATTCAGCTTTATTAAGAAAAATATGCACAAATTTACCAAATGAGACCTTGGATCAAAACCCAAGTTTATTAAAATAAAATCAATTTTATTAATTTAATCTGATGTTTTTAAAGTGTGATGCTCATATTTCTGAAAATTAAAATCCAACTTTATTAAAAAATCAAATGTTATTAATAAAACTTCTACTTTCAGAACTCCATAACGAAGCCTAAAATGGAGTATTATCCCGTTAATCCTGACGAGATCGTCAAAGATGTAAGATGCTATTGGTGTAGGCACACGAAGTACAATTTGATATCCAGAGATTTTAGAAGGAAAACATCTCTTTATAAATGCAGGAAGTGTAAAAAAGACACAGAAATTTCCGGTGATCATCATGATAAAATTTTTAGACATTAGTGTATAGAACAAATAAAATTAAAGTAAAAGTTTTTGCATTCGGACCTTTGAGTATTGAGAATATTAAAAGGTCATAGAATTAACATTTTAGGCCACGGGGGGGGGGGGACTTTTAGAAACATATCATTCTAAATTGTCTTATTTCATAATGCTATGCAAAAAAGTTTCAGAATTGGATGTTCAAAGCATACAAGCATCCGCTTGTCTAATTCACGAAAGATGAGGTCTGAAATGACGTTCTGATAACATTTTCTTACACATTCATAATTCTTAATGGAGCCTCTATATTGAAAATTGGGGGGTGTCTTCAAAAAACGTTGGAGGAAGGGGCCCCTAGGAGGTTGGGGATAGGGGGGCCCTTGTAGGTTGGGGTCATTGGTGCTTGCGGTCCTTGATGGTTCAAATCCATAATCGACTCATTA
Source organism: Artemia sinica (assembly GCA_027921565.1). Lineage (NCBI taxonomy): Eukaryota > Metazoa > Arthropoda > Branchiopoda > Anostraca > Artemiidae > Artemia > Artemia sinica. The sequence continues at coordinate 22,159,305 of CM051275.1, forward strand.
ATCCCATAATGTGTACTTGTCTATTATAGCAACCACAGCCGAGAAGTAAAGCTAGGTCAAGTCACAAGGTCATCTTGATAGCGATGAGCCTCTTACATCCAACTTTTTTAGCGTTAAGTCACAAATTTCTATCTCTTTAGAGTCCAACTGAATATTCTAGCATTTATGTCATGTTCCTTAAGACTTGCAATCTCCTTGTTTCTCTTTGAAAGTTTCTTCATATAAAAGGTGTTAACGAGATTTGATTAGAGTCGAAGAAAGACGTACTTTAGGCCAAGTCTTACTTCCAAGAGTTTGGTTATGTTGTACTGATTGTTATCATTCAAATGGTCTTATACTTGTTTTTAATAACTGTCTTTTGCCTTCCTGGATTTTATCCTCCCTCCCTATATTTTTAATCCTCCCTCTCTCCATTGAAAAACAGAACAATATTACCGCCTTAGATTTTGAAAAAGACCTTTTTATTTCTTCACTGAAAAAAAAAATTGTAAAAAAAAAACCTTGCTCATCATCCCCCTTTTCCCCCTTATGTTTTCGTGTTTTAGTGAATCGGTATCCCGGGATTAAAATTAGTGAGAAAATAATTCCCTGGATGCTTAATAAATTAACTTGAAATTTCAGTAATAAGTAAAGGAACGTGTTGCTCGTAGCAGGCGGACGGAATCAAATTCAGATAAAACGGTATTTTGATTACGACAAAGAAGATACATAAAATTCAAAGCTAAAATTCTCAGAAAGTCTGGTCTGTGCAGATAAGAGACATGTAATCATGTACTCGTGGTATTCAATGAGCTTTTGGCTGTGACAAACAGAAATTACGTAAATTCAAAAGAAATCTGGTCTGATGTCACTCCCGTTAGTATTTCTAGCACTGTGATTTGGAGGTCAATGATCTTGTTAGTTTAGTATTGGATACACGCCCTCTACCTACAACATGCCTAGACAGTGTTGACATAGGAATAGACGAGAAGAATATGGAGGAAATGAGGATAAAAAATCCTGCTTAATATGGATAGAAATTTTTTTTTTTTTTATGCAGATTGCGAGTAAGCTCGCGTAAAACAAGGTTCAATATGACAGAAAAGGAAGAGGAAGATAGAAAGAAGAGACGTAGAAAAAAGGGCTTTCTCTAAAGATATATCGCAAAATATAGTATAAGAGACAGTGATGAAAACTCAAAGAAAAATGTCTATAATGCAAGACATAACACTGAATATTGTGGTGAATATGATCTAAGAGAAGAGAAAAAGTGTCCCTTCAAGAGACAACATAAGAGGTTATTCTATGGAATGGATTTTAAACATCGAAAATCGTTCTGGAAGAACTCTCATATACCATATTTACGATAAATCTCATTATTGATATGCTTGACAAGTGTTGTACCATAATCTTACAATAAATTTGTTTTACATATTATTTTGTCCTATCCAATAAGCCTGGGGTAAGGATAAAAGTAGGGATTTCTCTACCAGATTAGTTTGGGGTCGAGTAGGTTCCCCTCTCCCTGTTATCAATTTTCGCGGCGAGCCTTCTTCCACTATGAAAACGGCCCGCTAGCTGGCCGCCTCCGAGGGAGTATCCATTCCACCGAGCGCTTTGTCTCAGCCCCTGACGCAATCCAGGGCATATTTTTCATCAAAAATATCAAAACACGCAAAGGGGGGATTCTTGTTCCCACCCCTCCCGCACACTGTGGGGGAGTTTTGGTCAGTGTCTACTCATTCCGGGGACGGAATCCGGACTTTGGATAGGCGCTAAAGGAGGTTAAAAAATGATCTTGCTCGATATAATTCAAAAAGTAGTAATAATAGTGAAATTATCATTACTATTCAGCAATTTTTGCAAGCAATTCACGCCTTAGTAACACACTATAAATACTCTCTAGAAGTCCTCTGTCATCGCCCGGTCTCCCCCAAACACATTTCAGAAATTTCTTTTTAAAAATTTTACTTCAAGTCATTCATTCGGGTTTTTGCAAGCAATTCACGCTAGAGTACCAACCTATAAACTACTCTCTATAGCACCCCTCTGTCATCGCCCCCATCTCCCCCAAAAACACTTTTCAGACATTTCCTGTTAATAATTTTATTTCAATTCATTCATTCGGGTTTTCGTAAGCAATTCACCACAGTACTGCACTATAACTACTCTCTAGCACCTCAATGGCACCCCCCTTTGTCATCGCCCCCATCTCCCCCCCCCCCACACACAAAAAACATACACACACACACAAAACACACACACACACACACACACACACACACACACTCAGACACACACACACACACACACAAACACACACACACACACACACACACATACACACACACACACACACACACACACACACACACACACACACACACACACACACACACACACACACACACACACACACACACACACACACACACACACACACACACACACACACACACGCACACACACACACACACCACACACACACACACACACACACACACACACACACACACACACACACACAAACACACACACACACAAACACACACACACACACAAACACACACACACACACACACACATACACACACACACACACAAAAAAAAAAGGAAGCGTTAAGTCACAAATTCTATCTCTTTAGAGTCCAACTGAATATTCTAGCATTTATGTCATGTTCCTTAAGACTTGCAATCTCCTTGTTTTCTCTTTGAAAGTTTCTTCATATAAAAGATGTTAACGAGATTTGATTAGAGTCGAAGAAAGACGTACTTTAGGCCAAGTCTTACTTCCAAGAGTTTGGTTATGTTGTACTGATTGTTATCATTCAAATGGTCCTTATACTTGTTTTTAATAACTGTCTTTTGCCTTCCTGGATTTTATCCTCCCTCCCTATATTTTTAATCCTCCCTCTCTCCATTGAAAAACAGAAACAATTACCGCCTTAGATTTTGAAAAAGACCT
>CM051275.1:22167248-22169748 GCA_027921565.1 Artemia sinica
TTGGTCGATTTATTTGATGTTTTATGGTTTTTTGCCAGTGAGAATGAAAAAAACAGGAACTTTGTCACATTTATGGATGGTTATGTGTGTTGCTCGATTTATTTGATGTTTTTCATGGATGGTTATGTGTGTTGGTCAATTTATTTCATGGTTTTATGGTCTTTGTCAGTGGGAATGGAAAAACAGGAACTTTGTCACTCCCTTCTTGTTGTTGTTCAATGCAGATGTTATGAGTTTCCGGGAAACAGTATTTGTTATTGTTGTTCAAGCCAAATTCTATGAGTTTCTGGGGAACACCTGTGCTGTCAGTCATTAATCAAATTGTTTCCAGGGAATGTCTGACAGATGACGTCAAGTTTATTAATGTCTGGAGTTCTTCCAGAAGAATCGTTTCCGAGCAAATGTTTTGATCTTAGCGCGCGAAAAGGTTTCAAATAATTGAAATAAGCCAGCGCAGGGATGCCAAACAAAAAGGAACATGCCAAAATTCCGTTTGGGGATAATTTCGGCAAAACCGTTTTAGCTATTTTATGGAACTATTTCGACGAAACAGTTAGAGACATTATAAAATATGATTTTTGAAGAGATTTTAGAGGAGAATTTAATGGTGAAACTCCGTGGTCGTTATAATACACAAGTTCCATTTGAACAGTGTTGTGAGATCCCACTACCCCAACCCCAAAGGGCTCCAATCCCCCTACCCCAAACCCAAAGGGTTCCAATCCCCCTACCTCAACCCCGAAGGAAGCCCCAGTCCTCAAGGGTCCCCCCAGGCTCCCAAAAGGCCCCACACCCCCAAAGGCTCTCCCGGGCCCCCCAAAGGCCCTCCCCCGGTCCCCAAAGGTCCACCGGGCTCCAAAGGACCATTCGACCCTCAAGGGTCCCCCAGACCCCCAAAGGCCCTCCCCCAGTCCCCAAAGGTCCCCCGGACCCCCAAAGGCCCTCCCCGATCCTCAAAGGCCCCCCAGACACCCAAAAGGCCCCCCCGAACCCCCAAAAAACCCTCCTCCGGTCCCCAAAGGTCCACCGGGCTCCCAAAGGGGCCCCCGGACCCCCAAAGACTCCTGAGCCCCACATTATAATACTTTTTTAAGGCTTTATTATATCTTTTCAGAACAAATTATTATTTTAGGGAATTATTTCGGCGAAACAGTGAGAGACATTTTAAAGGGGAATTAATTTGGAGTTCTAACAAGAGAATCGTTTCCGAGGCAAAGTTTAGATCTTAGCGATGAATTGTTTTAGCGCGGGAATCAGGTTTCTTATTAATTTGAAAATGCATTAGCGCAGAGATGCCAAACAAAAGGAACACGCTGAATTACGTTTAGGGATTATTTGGGCGAAACCGTTTTAGAGAGGTTATGGGATTATTTGGGCGAAACAGATAGAGACATTTTAAAAGATGATTTTTGAAGAGATTTTAGAAGAGAAATTAATGGTGAAACTCTATGGACGTTATAATACACAAGTTTCATTTGAACAGTGTTGTGAGGTCCTCTAACCCAACCCCAAAGGGTTCCGATCCTCCTACCCCAACCCCAAAGGGTTCCGATCCCTCTACCCCAACCCCAAAGGTCCGACGGGCTCCCAAAGGACCAATCCGCCCTCAAGTGCCGCCCAGACCCCTAAACACCCTCCCCAGGCTTCCGAAGGCCCTCCCTCGGTCCACAAACATCCCCCGGGCTCCCAAAACACCAATCGGTGCTCAAGGGCCCCCTCAGACCCCCAAACGCCCTCCCTGGGCCCCAAAGGCCCTCCCCCGGTCCCCAAAGGTCCCCTGGGCTCCCAAAAGACCAATCGGCCCTCAAGTGCCGCCCAGACCCCCAAAGGTCCACCGGGCTTCCAAAGGCCCTCCCCCTGTCCCCAAAGGTCCACTGGGCTCCCAAAGGACCAATCGGTGCTCAAGGACCCCCTCAGACCCCCAAACGCCCTCCCTGGGCCCCAAAGGCCCTCACCCGGTCCCCAAAGGTCCCCTGGGCTCCCAAAAGACCAATCGGCCCTCAAGTGCCGCCCAGACCCCCAAAGGTCCACCGGGCTTCCAAAGGCCCTCCCCCGGTCCCCAAAGGTCCACTGGGCTCCCAAAGGACCAATCGTGCTCAAGGACCCCCTCAGACCCCCAAACGCCCTCCCTGGGCCCCAAAGGCCCTCACCCGGTCCCCAAAGGTCCCCTGGGCTCCCAAAAGACCAATCGGCCCTCAAGTGCCGCCCAGACCCCCAAAGGTCCACCGGGCTTCCAAAGGCCCTCCCCCGGTCCCCAAAGGTCCACTGGGCTCCCAAAGGACCAATCGGTGCTCAAGGACCCCCTCAGACCCCCAAACGCCCTCCCTGGGCCCCAAAGGCCCTCACCCGGTCCCCAAAGGTCCCCCGGGCTCCCAAAAGACCAATCGGTGCCCAAGGGCCCCCGGATCCCCCCCCCCCCCCCCCCCAAAGACCTCCCCGGCCCCCCCCCCCAAAGAGTCCCCTCTCCATTTTTTTAATACTTTTTATGGCTTTATTATAT
>CM051275.1:22172248-22174748 GCA_027921565.1 Artemia sinica
AAAACTTACACACACACAAAACTTACACACACACACACACACAAACTTACACACACCACACACACACGCAAAACTTACACCCACACACAAAAGCCTACACACACAAAAACTTACACACACACACAAAACTTACACCCACACGCAAAAACTTACATGCACACAAAAACTTACATGCACACAAAAACTTACACACCCACAAAAACTTACACACACACACACACAAAAAACTTACACACACGCAAAAAAAACTTAACACACACACACACACACACAAAAACTCACACACACACGCGAAAACTTACACACACACACGAAAACTTACACACGCACACAAAAACTTACATGCACACAAAAACTTACACACACACACAAAAACTTACACACACACACACACAAAAACTTACACACACGCACAAAAACTTAACACACACACACAAAAACTCACACAAACACACGAAAACTTACTCACACACACACGAAAACTTACACACACACGCCAAAACTTACACACACACAAAAACTTACACACACACACACAAAAACTTACACACACGCACAAAAACTTACATGCACACAAAAAACTTACATGTACACAAAAACTTACACACACACGAAAACTTACACACACGCCAAAACTTACACACACCACAAAAACTTACACACACACACACACACACACACACACACAAAACTTACACATGCACACGAAAACAGTAGTGTTTTGTCATGGGTTACCTTGTCACAGTTACATTCTCTTGATTTTTCAAAGTTCATTTTGGATTTCATTCCTGAAATGCAATAGTTGGAATATTTCAGTAGCGTTTTGCCATGGTTTACCATGTCACAGTTACATCCTCTTGATTTTTCAAAGTTCATTTTGGATTTCTTTCGTTGAAATGCAAGAGTTGGAATATTTCAGTAGTGTTTTGTTATGGTTTACCTTCTCACACTTACATTTTCTTGATTTTCCAAAGTTCATTTTGGATTTCTATCGTTGAAATGCAAGAGTCGGAATATTTCAGTAGTGTTTTGTCGTGGTTTACCTTGTTAAAGTTACATTCTCTTAATTTTTCAAAGTACATCTTGGATTTCCTTTGTTGAAATGCAAGAGTTGGAACATTTCAGTAGTGTTTTGTCGTGGTTTACTTCGTCACAGTTACATTCTCTTGATTTTTCAAATTTCATTATGGATTTCTTTTTTGAAATATGTTTTGTCGTGCTTTACCTTGACACAGTTAAATTTCTTGATTTTTTTGTTAGGCTAGGTTAGGTTAGGTTAGATCAAGTTAGGTTAGGTTAAGTTAGGTTAGGTTAGGTTAGCCTACATACGCGCGCGTACGTAGGCTAACCTAACCTAACCTAACTTAACCTAACCTAACTTGATCTAACCTAACCTAGCCTAACAAAAATCAAGAAATTTAACTGTGTCAAGGTAAAGCACGACAAAACATATTTCAAAAAAGAAATCCATAATGAACTTTGAAAAATCAGAGAATGTAACTGTGACGAAGTAAACCACGACAAAACACTACTGAAATATTCCAACTCTTGCATTTCAACAAAGCAAATCCAAGATGTACTTTGAAAAATTAAGAGAATGTAACTTTAACAAGGTAAACCACGACAAAACACTACTGAAATATTCCGACTCTTGCATTTCAATGAAAGATAACCAAAATGAACTTTGAAAAATCGTGAGAATGTAAGTATGACAAAGTAAACCACAACAAAACACTACTGAAATATTCCAACTCTTGCAGTTCAATGAAAGAAATCCAATGAACTTTGAAAAATCAAGGGAATGTAACTGTGACATGGTAAACTACGACAAAATACTACTGAAATAATCCCACTCTTTCATTTCAATAAAAGAAATTCAAAATGAACTTTGAAAAATCAATAGAATATAACTGTGACAAGGTAAGCCACCACAAAACGCTTCTGAAATATTCCAACTCTTGCATTTCAACTACAGAAATCCAAAATGAACTTTGAAAAAATCAAGGGAATGTAACTGTGACAAGGTAAACCATGACAAAACACTACTGAAATATTCCAACTCTTGCATTTCAATGAAAGAAAACCATAAGGAACATTGAAAAATCAAGAAAATGTAACAGTGACAAGGTAAACCACTACAAAAAACACTACTGAAATATTCCAACTCTTGCATTTCAATGAAAGAAACTCAAAATGAACTTTGAAAAATCAAGAAAATGTAACTGCGACAAGGTAAACCACGACAAAACACTACTGAAATATTCCAACTCTTGCATTTCAATGAAAGAAACTCAAAATGAACTTTGAAAAATCAAGAGAATGTAACTCTGACAAGGTAAACCACGAAAAAACACTACTGAAATAATCCAACTCTTGCATTTCAATGAAGAAATTCAAAATGAACTTTGAAAAATCAATAGAATGTAACTGTGACAAGGTAAACCATGACAAAACACTACTGAAATATTCCAACTCTTGCATTTCAACGAAAAAAATCCAA
>CM051275.1:22179748-22259748 GCA_027921565.1 Artemia sinica
AGATATAATAAAGCCTTAAAAAAGTATTATAATGTGGGGCTCAGGAGTCTTTGGGGGTCCAGGGGGCCCTTTGGGAGCCCGGTGGACCTTTGGGGACCGGGGAGGGTTTTTTGGGGTTCGGGGGGGGGGGCCTTTTGGGTGTCTGGGGGGCCTTTGAGGATCGGGGAGGGCCTTTGGGGGTCCGGGGGACCTTTGGGGACTGGGGGAGGGCCTTTGGGGGTCTGGGGGACCCTTGAGGGTCGAATGGTCCTTTGGGAGCCCGGTGGACCTTTGGGGACCGGGGGAGGGCCTTTGGGGGGGCCCGGGGAGAGCCTTTTGGGGGTGTGGGGGCCTTTGGGAGCTTGGGGGGACCCTTGAGGACTGGGGCTTCCTTCGGGGTTGAGGTAGGGGGATTGGAACCCTTTGGGTTTGGGGTAGGGGATTGGAGCCCTTTGGGGTTGGGGTAGTGGGATCTCACAACACTGTTCAAATGGAACTTGTGTATTATAACGACCACAGAGTTTCACCATTAAATTCTCTTCTAAAATCTCTTCAAAAATCATATTTTATAATGTCTCTAACTGTTTCGTCGAAATAGTTCCATAAAATAGCTAAAACGGTTTTGCCAAAATTATCCCCAAACGGAACTTCGGCATGTTCCTTTTGTTTGGCATCCCTGCGCTGGCTTATTTCAATTATTTGGAAACCTTTTCGCGCGCTAAGATCAAAACATTTGCTCGGAAACGATTCTTCTGGAAGAACTCCAGACATTGATAAACTTGACGTCATCTGTCAGACATTCCCTGGAAACAATTTGATTAATGACTGACAGCACAGGTGTTCCCCAGAAACTCATAGCATTTGGCTTGAACAACAATAACAAATACTGTTACCATGGAAACTCACAACATTTGGCTTGAACAACAATAACAAATACTGTTTCCCGGAAACTCATAACATCTGCATTGAACAACAACAAGAAGGGAGTGACAAAGTTCCTGTTTTTCCATTCTCACTGACAAAGACCATAAAACCATGAAATAAATTGACCAACACACATAACCATCCATGAAAAACATCAAATAAATCGAGCAACACACATAACCATCCATAAATGTGACAAAGTTCCTGTTTTTTCATTCTCACTGACAAAAACCATAAAACATCAAATAAATCGACCAACACACATAACCATCCATAAACTATGTAAAAAAAAGTTGTAGGTGGCAGCAGGGGTGCCACATGGGAGTAGCACCTCCCCTTCTACTTAAGATTATGGTACAAAACTTGTCAAGCATATCAATAATGAGATTTGTCGTAAAATGGTATATGAGAGTTCTCCCAGAACGAATTTCGATGTTTAGAATTCATTCCAAAGAATAACCTCTTATGTTGTCTCTTGAAGGGACACTTTTTCTCTTCTCTTAGATCATATTCATCACAATATTCAGTGTTGTCTTGCATTATAGACATTTTTCTTTGAGTTTTCATTACTGTCTTTTATACTATAATTAATTAAAAAAGGTTTTTCCACAAAATGAGTTTTTCAAAGAAAAGTAAAGAACTCCATTAAACAAAAAATTAGCAAAAATAAAATCAAATAATCTACCAAGCGTGAAACTACCACAAATCAGCATCGATAAATAAATGAAACCCAAAACGAACAGAAATTACAATAATTAACCAACTGAAACTCAAAACGAGCAGAAATTAACATAAGTTGGGTGCCAAACCCCTATGCCTTCCCAAGGCCAGAACAAAACTTGCACTTTACTGAAAAAATATAAATGTTTTTACTTTTATAACTTTAATAAATCAAATAATATTAACATTTTGATTACTAAATATCAGTATATGTATATTAAACTGACAATGCACATTCATTTGTATTTTTTTCTACGACCACGCTTTCAATTAAAACTTTATATGCCCCAGGGCGTAACTTACAAGCCTTGCACTGACGGCTCTGAGGGGTTATAATCCTAAAAGACCTAATTTCCAGAACTTTCAAATACGTTGAACAAAATGAATATCTCAAAATTTAATTCGATGTGTTTGGGAAAATGGGGGGCGTGAGAGGGGCGTTAGTGACTATCCAAGTCGCTATGTTTGTTGCCTTCCAATCACTTTCGACTATTAAAAAAGGCACTAGCCCTTTCAATTTCCAATTGAATGAGTCCTATTGAAGTTTGTACGACAACGCTTTCAAAAAAAACTTTATATCCCCCCAGGACATAACTTACAAACCCTTGCCCTGAGGTCTGTGGTGGGAGGGGTTGTCATCCTTAAACAACAATATTTCCAAAACTTTCATTTACGTTGAATAAAATGGCTATCTAAAAATTTTGATTGGATGTGTTTGGGGTAAAAGTGGGCGTGAGAGGGGGGTTAGTTTCCTTCAAATCACTTTCGACTGTTAAAAAGGGTACTAGCCCTTTGAATTTCAAATCGAATGAGCCGTTTCTCAAGTTTCTACGACAAAGATTTCAATAAAAACCTTATATACCCCCGGGGCATAACTTATAATCCTTGCCCTGAGGGTTGTGGGGGAGTGTCCTCCTCAAAAATATATTTCCTATCTGGAAATCAACTACGCTGAACAAAATGTCTATCTCAAAATTTTTATTGGATGTTTTTGGGGGAATGATGGGCGTGGGGGGGCTAGTTACCCTCCAATCACTTTCGACTATTAAAAAGGGCACTAGCACTTTGAATTTCCAATCGAATGAGCCTTTTTTGAAGTATCTACGACAACGCCTTCTATAAAAACCTTATATGCCCCTAGGGCATAACTGAAAACCCTTGCCCTGAGGGTTGTGGGGGATTGTCCTCCTCAAAAATATATTTCCTATCTGGAAATCAACTACGCTGAACAAAATGGCTATCTCAATATTTTATTGGATTTTTTGGGGGGAATGATGGGCGTGGGGGAGGGCTAGTTGCCCTCCAATCACTTTCGACAACTAAAAGGGGCACTAGAACTCTCAATTTCCAATCGAATGAGCCCCTTTTGAAGTTTTCTACGAAGAGCCCTTCCATATGAAGTGCCCTGCTCTAAAGGAAAAAATAATAAATAGTACATTAAGCCAACATTGTTCTTATATGCCCTCAGGGCATAACTTAAAACCCTTGCCCCGAGGGTTGTGGGGGAGTGTCCTCCTCAAAAACGTATTTTCTATCTGGAAATCAACTACACTGAACAAAATGGCTATCTCAAAATTTTGATTGGATGTGTCTTGGGGAATGATGGGCGTGGGGGGGGGGAGGTTCTAGTTGTCCTCCAATCACTTTTGATTATTAAAAGGGCACTAAAATGAGCCCTTTTTCGAAGTTTCTACGACAACTCCTTCGATACAAAGTGCCGGGTGGAGAAAAAAAAAACATTGTGCCCACATTGTTCCTTACTTAGGCAGCGCTAGCGCGCTGCCTATGATTTGAGATATCTCTGTATAGAAAGCCCTCTTTTCTACGTCTCTTCTTTCGATCTTCCTCTTCCTTTTCTGTCATATTGAACCATTTTTTATGCGAGCTTACTTGCAATCTGTATAAATTTCTCTCCATATCAAGCAGGATATTTCTCCTGATTTCCTCCAGATTCTTCTCGTCTATTACTGCGTTCACACTGTCTAAGCATATTGTAGTAGGTTCATGATAACAGTCAAAATCATGATAATGACCATTACACATGGAACAGTCACAATAAAAAGATATTTCTAGCTCGAAATGATCAACCAAAGGGTCAGGCATCTCATGATGAGGGGCAGGTTGCGCAGGCATTGTCGGCCTGGAAGGGGGAGTTGGGGTATGGATGGGCTAGCCATCTCCAACCGTTTTTACTGGTGTGGCATCATATTCCTTGCCCTTTTCATTGGGGCTGCCAACTCGGGAAATTTTTCGAAAAGAAAAATAATTTAGTATAAAAACTAACCATCTTAATGGAGAGGCTCCCTAAATGATGATCATGTAATGATAGAGGGGGTAAAATATGCATATGCTCTTTCCTATAATCAAATGTTTTTTTTAGATAAATTGATTCTAATTCTACTATCCCCCCCCCTACATTTAAGTCATTGTATCTTAGCCTTCTAAATCAAAGTTAAAAACTTTAGTTTTCAAGCTCCCCGCAACAATAAAAGAAACCTTTTTTTAAAGAAAGGTATAGAATTAAATAATAGACATTAATAAAACTAGAAATGTTTTTATACGAGACCGCTTGTATGTATTACAAAAAAATAATAGGTTCCTAGGATAGGTCTCTCCCCTTTTTAAAGAAAGCAAAAAAAAAGTAAAATTTGCGAGGTATGAGCTAGGCTTAGAAATCTAGTTATCAAATAATATGCAGCAGCAATTGTCCCTTTATGCACAGGAATTAAAAAAAAAAGAAAAGAAAAAACTAGGAATTCGAAATTAAGAACATTTAAATGGATCCCAACCTCAAAATACCTTCTCAGGGCCAAGTTTGCCTCTTTTTTTTAAACCCTCCCCCTTTTACATTATAGCATAAAGTTTTAATTAGTGAGGAATAAATCTTTTTATTACGCCCCCGTATGCCCCCTCCTCCTAACACGTAACTTTCATTTCCTAAAATGGCTCTATTACGCATTACTTTTGCAGAAAATAGGATATCGTTTCAGATTATATCTTAGAATTGAGTAAATAGATTACCTCCCGCAGGGTTTATTCATGGCAAACCCATCTGTGAGAGTGGAACAAACTCACCCTTATGAGACATATTCACATATGTTTCTGTTTAGTCTTCAACTAGTTATATGAGATTGATGAGAAAATATCCTTATCCTTCCTATTTCTAGCGTACTCGGAAAACATGGGGATCTTTGAAGGGAAAGTCCTCTATGGCTTTTAATAGAAAAGCAACGAGAGGGAGTGTTTGTAACTGGGAGGCATGTTTTTGGATATGTAAATGGGGGAAAACAATATGGCTTCTAACACCTTGGCATGCTTGTTTTTGGACATAAAAAAGTGCCTCGAAAAACATCGTGTGGGGACTCTACCACCGGGGAATGGGTCTAGACATGGGGAATTTTTGCCTAGAAACATGGTGGGAATTTTTCCAGCTAGAAACAGGGGTGGCATTGGCTAGTAACAGCATTTATTTTCAAATATATCCAAAGCAATAAACAGAACCATCAAACAACATAACCAACATTCATAACCACATAACCAACAACAAACATAACCATCAAACCCAACAAAACATAACCATCAACAAACATAACCATCAAACATCAACACATATCAAACAACAAACATAAACGTCAATCATAACCATCAGCAAACATAACCAACAACAACAAACATAACATAACCAAATAATCATCAAATATAACCAACAAACATAACCAACAACATCAAACATAACCAACAAAAACCATAACAGACATAACCAACAAACATAACCATCAAACAAAACTATTAAAACCATCAAAACAACATAACCAACAAAAATCAAACAAACATAGCCAACAAACAAAAAAACAAAACCATCAAACATAACCAACAAAACAACATAACCAACAACAAACAAAAAACATAACAAACATCAAACATAACCAACAAAACCGTCAAACATAACCAACAAAACCATCAAACAACATAATCAACAAACATAACCAACAGACATAACCAACAACAAACATCAACCATAACCATCAAACATAACCAACACTCATAACCAACAAACATAACCAACAACAAACATCAACAAACATCAAACATAACCAACAAAACCATCAAACAACATCACAATCAACAAACATTCAACAAACATAACCAACAAACATCCAACAAACATAACCAAGAATCATAACTAACAAAAAACATCAACCATAACCATCCAATACTCATAACCAACAAACATAACCAACAACAAACACATCAACAAACTTCAAACATAACCAACAAAACTATCAAACAACATAACCAACATCCAACAAACGTCAAACAAACATAACCAACAAACACCAAAAACAACAAAGAGCAAAAATAACCAACAAAAACATCAACAAACATGAAACATAACCAACAAACTGTCAAACAATATAACTAATATACAAACATAACCAACAAAACCATAAACATAACCAACAAACCTAATAAAACCAACAAACAAAAAACATAACAAACATCAAACAAACATAACCACCAACAAACATAACCAGCAATCCTATGTTAATTTCCCTGTTACAAATAAAAAAAAGTGTCCGGATTGGGATTCAAAGGAGTCCCACTACTAAAGAGGGCTCATTGGATTGGTAAACAGAAGTTATAGTGCTCTTTTTAAGAGTCAAAGTGATCAGAAGGCAAATGCCCCCCCCCCCTCACATACACAAACACACACGTCGTATTTTCCAGAAACGCATCTGATAGAGATTTTAAGATGGTCATTTTTTGTCGTAGAATCTTCGAAAAGGGCTTAGTCGGTTGATAATTGAAAGGGCCAGTGCCTTCTTCAATAGTCAAAAGTGATTGGAGGGCAAACACCCCCTCCCAAGCTCATCATTTCCCCAAACACTTCTAGTCAAAATTTCGAGATAGTTATTTTGTTTGACGTAGTTCAAAAGTCCGGAAATTATGTCTTTGAGGATGAGAACCCCTCACAGTCCTCAGGGCAAGGGTTTTAAGGTATGCCCCGAGGGCATTTAAGGTTTTTATGGAATCGGTGGTCGTAAAAACTTCGGAGGGGGCTCATTGGATTGGAAATCGGAAGTTGAAGAGCCATTTTTAAGAGTAAAGTTTATCGGAGGGCAGGTATACACCCCTCACATCATATTTTCCCCCAATGCACCCGATATAAATTTTAAGAAAGCCATTTGTTCAAAAATAGTCCAAAGATCTCGTAACACGGCCTTTGGGGTTGACACACAGCCCCCAGAGTATGGGGATAAGGGTTTTAAGTTATGCCCTGGGGGGATGTAAGGTTTTGTGAAGAGGTGATCTTGTGAACTTTAGAGGAGGCTCATTTGATTGTAAATGCATACTTCTAGTTCTATTTTAAGAGTCAAGCTTGATGGAGACAAAATAGCCCCCCCCCCCTCTCCCTGATATCCTCTTTTCCCCAAACACATTCCATCGAAATTGTAATATAGCTATTTTGTTGCCCATAGTCCAAAGAGAAATATAACAATGTCTTCAGTAATCAAATATAAGAAATATTTAGGCGGACGTTGAACTAAATCAAGACAAAATATGAGCATGTGAACTTTCAAAAAGGTGACAAAGCAATATCTCAAGAACAATTTATATTTTTAAGTTAGATCTTTATGAGTAAGTGGTGGGGCATTTTGAAATAACCAGAAGGCACTATGTGTATACTTTTATACTACAACAGTAGTAACCCATATGAAGGCGCTAACTGTAAAAAACCTGTCAGACCACTTTTCTGCAGCTTATATCCGTTTTTGAGCTAATCAGAGATGTTTCTACGAACGGTACTCCATATACAGACAAGCCAAACATGTTTCTGTGTGCAAAACTTGTCAAACAGGTTAATAATCTGTAGCTTAAAGGTATCTGGGATCTCGTCCAGTATCGCATACATTATTAGAGATATCAAGGGTAACTCATTTGCATAAAGCTATCTCAATTTGCAAAAAGTTATGCCATTTGCATAAATCTCAGGCTCGTCCATAACTGCAGAAGAAGATTGAAGAAGGTGGTAGGGAACTTTTATTTTAGTCAAAATATCATCACAAACTTTCCGGAGAAGTCCTACGTCGGTAAGATCCCAAGATTTCCTGACAGACCATTTAGAACGTAGGGAGGCTCTTGGAGAACTAGATACTGGAATACTTCTGTTAATAGGAATGTGATCACTACACAAAAAATCATTCAAAATTGAAACTACATGCGTAGGCTCACCTCTACGGTACCTCTACTAGATAACCGTAGAGGTGATGCACACCGAAACTAGTTCAGTACCTGCTGGGACTTCTGAAGGGTCCCAAATCATAAATTTCGGAAGTGTCTTTTTCTCTTTTGATCATTTGTGAAATATTTTTGCAATATCCATGATGTTATCCTCATCATTAAAGTACTTTACGCATCTATCATTACAGCCACTTACTTCATATAATAGCTTTTTCCCCTCAAGAGTTGTTTCTTAGGAAAAAACTCCACACTACTCTTGACAAATTTATCAGGTTTTACGCCAGCATACATGCATCGGCTAATAAAGTTCAGTATAGGACAATGCAGGGATGGATCCAAGATTTTGTAGGGGGGGGGGGGTCAAAATAGGTTGATCCAACAAACTTGCGTTAAGAACAAGTTTAATTAAGGCAATCTTGCGTTAATTTAGTAAATTACACTACTTTAGACTACGTTAGGGGGGGCGCCCCCTCGCCCCCCGGATCCGCCACTGGGACAGTGCAAAAATTGATCGGAAGCCATAATTTCATACCAAGTCCAAGCAATGCAGTCGCGAAATAATCCAACCCATAATCCTTTATCAATGCTCACTACTTGAGAGCTGAATGAATTCTCGAAGAATAAATGAAACTCATAACGAACAGAAACTAGACAGACAATGGTAGCAAATATGCAAGTAACAGTACTAATATATATGAAAAATCAATTTTTAAAACGGGTAAAAATTAAAACTGAACTCTCAAGTCAAACTTAAAACGAACAAAAATCACAACAATAGGAGTTTGGCTGTTGTCCCGTCCGCTAGCAGTAAAAGTCCAAATCCTATTGCGTCATTCGCGCTTTGCTGAAAACAAATTATATTACAAATATTTTCTTGTATATTACAATATTGAAAATAAAAGTAAAATTACAGTGAAACAAAATTTTGAATTGCTTAGTTTTCAGCAATTAGCACCATTTATATCAAGTATTGAGTTTATTTTTATTAGCTCTTTACAGAGACTGTTCAAGACACAAAGGGTTTATTTTAAAATTTATTGCGTCATTTGCGTTTTACTGAAAACTATTTGTGTCTTGAACAGCCCTCGGAAAGAACTAAAGAACTTGGAAACCATTAACTTTTCAACTACGCTCTTTACTTCCGCCAGAACAATTTAGTATCGTAGAAATTAATATAAATTGGAGCTGCCTACCAGAACCTCTCAAGAGGTGGAAAAGGGGAGCATATGCTGGCACACAATCTTTTAACGCACATAAAAGTATGCATATGAAAAAATACACATCCTGACCACTAATCTTTGAAATGTGATAAGAGGGCTTGGCTTTTATTCTAACGATTTGCAATTACAATAAGTATGTTTATTAGCTTTAATTAATTGTGTGGGGGTAGGGGTGGTGCTTCTATGTGCCGCCTTGATCCCCCTAAAATCGAAAAATATCTCGGGGAGGAGTATTTTCATTAAAAAAAAACATTTTTGGTTTTCTTACTAACAAAATTAAAAAAAAAAACTACACATCTACTCCTCTCCCCTAGACTCCTCCACTAAATTTTCTTAAGTATAAACACTGCACCCAGTCCTTTTAAGCTACTTTTTCAGGGTACATAATAAAAAATTACCCTTAGTGTGGTAGAAACAAACGCAAGCTCAAACTCAACAAAATGGCTGTTTCAACTTATTTTCAATCTTTTTTGTTGCTTATTTTGTATTTTATTTTTTAGGTTCTTTATTTATTCTAAATTTTTAAGTTTTCTTATCCCACTGACTGATGAATTTACAGGTTATTATGAATACAAAGTTATAAGAGCTCTACAAAAAAAGACGATGGAAGGAAAGAAACAATAAATGGAGAGCGTACACATAACAAACAGAAAGGAAAGAACTCAGAAACTAGACCGTACTCAGGCTGTTTTTTGGAGTCAGAAACCCCTCTCTAAATGCCAAAAAGTACATTAAGTACTTTTCAGTTAGATAATGACTAAAAAGGACTTCTCTGTAGCCACCCCATTCCACCAGTTTTTGCCAATCAAGGCCGTACCCAGGGGGTTTTAACCCCCCCCCACCGAAATGTTTGTTTGACTCGTAAAAACGTAACAAAAATGGATATAAACAAATTTTTTATGCGTTTTTTTTGAAAGATTTTTCCCCTTCCGAAAAAAAACCTGGGTACGGCCTTGGTGCCAATTGGTGATGGAGGGTTAGGGAAGTTGGTATTTAACTTCCCTCTAGCTTTTTAGTTATTTCATTGAAAAATACCTTTTTAGTTATTTTCATTGAAAAATCTTTTTTTTTTTTGGCATTGAATATTTCTTTTTCTGGTATTTTCATCGAAAAAAAAAACAGAATTAACCCCTCCCGTCTCCCCAAGTCCTGAAAAATACATTTTGCACCGTCCCTAATATTTGTGTTAATTGGCGCCCCTGCTTTCCGCTGAATGGACTGAAATCAAATTCCTCGATACTGGTCTGATTAGAAATTAAATAAATACACAGTTAATTATCAAAAACAGAGACGACGAACTTTTGAGATCGAATTACATGTGCGCAATTTGGAATCATCAAGGAAAAATGTACACAGACATTTGTTTATCCTTCGGCTCCGAGGGACTAGATACTTCAGATTGTTCCGGGTATTTTACGAGAAAGTAGGAACCACATACGGAAACAAACTAAATATGTGCATTTAGATTCTAGATTAAGGTCCAATTACAAACAAACTGTAACAGATTAAGGT
Organism: Artemia sinica; assembly: GCA_027921565.1. Taxonomy (NCBI): domain Eukaryota; kingdom Metazoa; phylum Arthropoda; class Branchiopoda; order Anostraca; family Artemiidae; genus Artemia; species Artemia sinica. Next base: position 22,190,347 of record CM051275.1, read on the forward strand.
CCAATTACAAAACAAACAAACCCAAATAGAATTGAAAAAAAATAGCAAGATTTATCAAAGCATAGCCTATCCTGGGCCTACAAATAAAGAAAGTCTAGACTTACTGCATTCTTTCCTGCTGATGAAAAAAACTTGGGCTCAAATTTTCCAAAGAATTTAGTTTAAAGTGCTTATCCTTGAAAACAGGGTCCTTTGAGCTATATACACTTTCTAGCTTGTACAAACTCAAATATTTACTCTTCTAAGTTACATTTTGCTTAAACGTAACCGTAAGAAGTTGAAATATGTTGAACTTCTTCCGTCAGAGCTCTAGCATTGCGTTTTTGACTTACGGGTACGGTAACGTAAGGTCTTACGGAGGGTTATGAGCCTTACGGAAGCCTTACGGAATCCAATGTGAAGGGGAGAACGGAAAGCCAAAATTCAATGTGAAGGAACCTTAAGGCTTTGAAAAATTTGTATTATCGCATAGTTCGTGGTAACGAACTGTAAGTAAGGAGCGACGCGCCCAAATAGTAACCAAAACTCTAAAAAACTGAATTTTGATATCAATATATACTATATATATATATATATATATATATATATATATATATATATATATATATATATATATATATATATATATATATATATATATATATATATATATATATATATATATATATATATATATATATATATATATATATATATATATATATATACATATATATATATATATATATATATATATATATATAGATATATATATATATATATATATAATATATATAATATATATATATATATATATATATATATATATATATATATATATATATATATATATATATATATATCACATTTTAAGAGTCAGAAGATATCCAAAGACAACTAGCCCCCCCCCCCACAACCTTTTTTTCGCCTAAACCCATCCGATAAAAATTTTGAGAATGCCATTTCGTTAAAAACAGTTCAAATGTCAGATAAGAAAAAACTCCTGTATTGACGCACTCCCCCCCCCACAGGGCCTGGGGTAGGCGTTGTAAGTAATGCTCTGGAGCATATATGGTTCTTTTGGAGGGGATGCTCGTACAAACTTCGTAGAGGGCTCATTTGATTGGAAATGGAAAGTTAGGCGATCAATTTTTAAGAGTCAAAAGAGATCGGAGGGCAAATAGCCCCCCCCCTCCACGCCCTACTTTACTCAAACTCATCCGATAAGAACTTTGAGAGAGCCTTTTTTTAAATGGTTCAAAGATCATATAACGAAAACTCTGGGGTCAACACAATCCTTCAGGGCCCGGCGTAGGCGTTGTAAGTTATGCCTGGGGGCATATTTAGTTGTTATGGAAAGGATGCTCGTATTAACTTTGGAGAGGAATCATTTGAATGGAAATTGAAATTTCTAGTTTTTAAGATTCCAAACCCATCAGAGGGCAACTGCCCTCCCCCCCCCCCCCCCCATCCACCCCCCTTTTTCCTCAAACCCATCGGATAAGAACTTTGAGATAGCCTTTTTTTTAAATAGTTCAAATATCATATAACAAAACTCCGGGGTCGACACAATCCTCCAGGGCCCGAGTGCAGGCGTTGTAAGTTATGCCCTTGGGGAATATAATGTTCTTACGGAAGGGATGCACGTAAAAACTTCACAGAGAGTTCATTTGATTGGAAATTGAAAGTTCTAGTTCAGTTTTTGAGAGTCAAAAGAGATTGGAGGGCAACTAGCCCGCCCTCGCCCCTTTTCCCCCAAATGCATCCGATAACAATTTTGAGATAGCCATTTTGTTACAAAATATTTCAAAAGTCAGATAACAAAAACTCAGGTGTTGACACAACTCCCAAGGCCCGGGGGCAGGGCGTTGTAGTCTTTCCTTTCATAAGGTGAGCTCTGCAGTAATGAGCTCCTGGTTTATCTCTTGCCCCAATTTAAAAATCGTGTAATAGTAAAAAGACCGTTGGCAGGGGCTCAAACAGGTCTAAACTACCACCCAGACAAAACGAGGAGCACTGTCTTGAGCAGGGCAAAAAAAAAACTAAACAGAAATTATAAAGAACAATGAACTAAAAGTTAAAAGAAGAAAAACAGATATAAGACTTAACAAAAAAATAAAAAAAATAAAACCAATAATCAACTTAAAATGTACCAAAAATAAAGCTGATATTAAACTCAAAACGAACAGAAATTAATTGATATATAAAACTTGAAAATTGTCCCCCCCTCGCACCGTAATTATACCGCGGGTGTCATTCGCGCTTTACTGAAAATAATATATTTTAAACAATTTCAAATCGAAAGCAAAATAAAAAAATGGATGTTTCGTCAAATAAACCTCAGGGCTATATCCAGAGGGCAGGTCTTACCAAGCTTCAGCTCCCCCCCTCTCCTAAATGTAAATTCCACTCGTAAATAAGCTATAAAAATATAATTAAACAAATTTTGATGCGTTTTGTAAATATTTTGTAGCCCCCCTCCTCCAACAAAACATAGTCATTCCTCTGAAAAAAAATCTTGGAGTTTGCCCTATAAAAACTGAACTGTTTCAAATACATATGGTTTTCAATGAAATACAGTTTAGAGTTCTAAAACGAAAGAAAGGAGAAAAAAATAATTTTCCCCATTTTTTGGTAAACATGGATTAAAAATATTGAGATATAAATCTGGGCTCTGTTATTTTCTTTAAGAATCTATTCTTTTCTCGGGGGGGGGGGTGGTGTTTGAATTGTTATGGTCATAAACTAAATAGTTTTTCCACTCTCATGGGCACTTCTGAGTAATGTTTTGTTATATATTATATGTCCTTCCAGGGCCGTATCCAGGATTTTTGTTCAGGGGGGGGTTTTACTAATTTTTGACTTTTTTTTGGGGGGTTACTAATTTTTGACTCAGTTTTTGACTAATTTTACTGATTTTTACCTAGGTTATACTAATTTTCGACTTATTTTTCGAGTCGGTCAAAAAGTTCGGGGGGGGGGGGTTCAAACCGGGTAAACCCCCTGGATACGGCCTTGTGTCCTTCTGTTTTCTTCTTTTTGATATTTGCCAAAATCTTAAGGCCGTATCCAGAGGGGAGAGGGATAACTAGGTTTGACCCCCCCCCCCCTAAGTTAAGTTTGACTCGGGAAAAACACCGAAAATGAATTGAAACAAATTTTGTTGCCTTTTGGAAAGTTTTTTTTTTTTTTTTGCAATCAAATAAAAATCAAATTATTTTTAAAAAATTAATAAACAAAGTCGTAATAAAGAACACTAAAATTAAAAAAAAAAACTTGTGTTTTTTATTCAACATCTAGACAAGAAGATGATTTTAAGAATATCAACGAAAAGGAGCCAAGTGTTTAAGAAGATATTTTGGTATTGGTGCGTTATATGGTCACTTTTATATATTGTACAAGGAAACCAGTCACGAAAAACCCGCCAGACGGGTTAATTAAGAGACCGCTATACAGAAATGCAATGCAAAGCGTGGTTTTCTTTGCGTTTACGATATTTTTAAACTGTTGTTTTTGGGGTTTGGGGTGGGGAGGTACCTAGGTTAGGGTTAGGTATTTAATATATGCTATGCTTTACCCCAAGCCCTCCCCCCCCTAATGTGCAAATTTGTTTATAAAAAATATAGCCCAAATTTGTTTATAAACAATTATATATTCATCCTATTTTATTTTATTTCGTTAGCATTAACCAAACTTCACTTTTTAGAAATGCCCATATAATGCACCAGTACCGATATTTTCCTGAAGGAGGCAAGCACATCCTGAAGATGGAAGTATGTGGCTCTCCTTGGAAGTATAAGATAAGATCAGCTTTTTTTTGACGGCTTACAAACGTATAAGAAGAAGTGGAGTGAATAAATGAAAAAGAAAGAAAAAAAACACGAAAAGAAAACTAAACAACACAAATACAAAGCACATACTTACTCAAAACGCATAATTACTCAAAACAACATCCGTATGTAAATGAAAAATAAACGAAAGAAAAAAAATAATTACTAATAATTACCAAAAGATAATTATTAAAATAATTACTAAAAAACTAAAAAAAAAGAAAAAAACTAAATGAAAAAAAAAAAACGGAAAACAAGTAATCTAGGGTTCCCTTGCACACCTCACACTCTTGAGAGCTAACAACAAGGGTGTAATTTGCTATGGGGCAGGGGGCAACTGCACCCCAGACACCAATTTACTCCCCCCCCCTCCAAGCTGAAATTTAGCGTCTTCAAAAATCTTGTCAAATCTAAGATAGCTCTACATAGTTCAAGCATCCACAAAAACAAATCAGTTTCCTTTAGTATGCATTTGCTTTTAGGGTCTATATGGCTCATATTTCATTTGTCACTGTCATTCTACATTGACTTTGGAAATTGGGCTCCAATTCCCCCCCCCCCCCCCCCAAGATTTTTAAGAAATTACGCCACTGGCTAACATCAGCTAAAGGATTGGAAAATAAACAATTTTGCAAAATATAACTATTCCTAAAATACAACGGAAAACTTAGCAGGACCTTAAATAACGGCAAAACTCTGATCGGGCCCTTAACTGTTCCGTCACCGATAAGGAATCTCATAGGGGTGAGATTGGTATAGGCACATTCCCCACGGAAGATTCCCCCAAAAAATTCCTTCCACGGATAATTCCCCCCACAGAAAATCCCTCCCCGAAATACTCCCCCCCATTTTCCCCAAACTCATCTGATCAACATTTTGAGACAGTCATTTTGTTCAAAATAGTCTAAAGGTTAAATAACCATGTCTCTGGACTTGAAAACCACCCTTCCAGCCCTCAGGGCAAGGGCTGTAAGCTATGAAAGTTGCCCATTGTTAAGATATAAGTTTTTTACGGGAAGGGTGGTCGTATAAACTTTGGAGGGGTGCAGATACCCAAAGTATGCAATTTACATAATAATGGTAGATGGTAATAAGCTTACCTAAGCTATGGATGTCAGGTGATTGATTTTCTTCAAACGATAATTCTGACAGGACCTATGCCTGTCATCAGCCGTTTCAAAATTCATCAGATTCATCATTAGGTTCAAATTGAAATTTGAACCTGATGATGACAGGCACAGATCCTGTCGAAATTATCGTTTGAAGGAAATCAATTACCTGACATCCATGGCTTAGGTAAGCTTATTACCATCTACCATTATCATAGGCAGCGCAATAGCGCCGCCTAAGTAAAGAACGATGTTGGCACAATGTATTATTATTAATGTTTTTTGGTTTCGGCCAGGGCATTTCGTATTGAAGGAGTTGTCGTAGATAGAAACTTCTAAAAGGGCTCATTCTATTGGAAATTGGAATGGCTAGTGCCCTTTTTAATAGTCGAAAGTGATTGGAAGGCAACTAACACCCCTTCCACGCCCACTATTTCCTCAAATACCTCCAATCAAAATTTTGAGATAGCCATTTTATTCAACGTAGTTGATTTCCACATAGAAATTATGTCTTTGAGGATGACACTTCCCCCACAGCCCTCAGGGCAAGGGTTGTAAGTTTTGCCCCGGGGGTATATAAGGTTTTTATAGAAAGCTTTATCGTAGAAACTTCAAAAAGGGCTCATTCGATGGAAATTCAAAGGGCTAGTGCCCTTCTTAATAGTTGAAAGTGATTGGAGGGCAACTACCTCCCCCCCACACGCCCATCATTCCCCCAAACACATCCGATCAAAATTTTGAGATAGCCATTTTGTTCAACGTAGTTGAAAGTTCTAAAAATTAGGTCTTTGAGGATGACAACCCCCCCCCCCCCACAGCCCTCAGGGAAAGGGTTGTAAATTATGCTCTGGGGTCATATAAGGTTTTTCTATAGAAAGCGTTGTCGTAGAAACTTCAAAAGGGACTCATTCGATTGGAAATTGAAATGGCTAGCGCCCTTTTTAATAGTCGAAAGTGATTGGAAGACAACTAACACCCCTTCCACGCCCACCATTTCCCCAAACACGTCCAATCAAAATTTTGAGCAACCATTTTGTTCAACGCATTTGAAAGTTCTGGAGGTTATACGAATGAGCTTCCTTCGAAGTTTCTACGACCCTTAGGTGGAGGTCGGGATGAGGAAGGAGCAATCTCTCCCCCCTATAAGGAATAATTTATCCCTAAATTTGGGTTTAATGTTTCTGTTTAATTTTACCAGCATAACAGCAGCGTGAACCTCAAACATTCCCAGAAATCAAGAGTGATTAAATGTCAATTTATATCCCCCCCCTTCCTTAGAACTAATTCTGTATTTACCTGAAGGCTGAATGAGGGTTGGAAAAGTTTATCTGACTCGTAAACACGAAATAAAGATCCATAAAACCCTTTTTTGATGTGTTTTTTAAGTTCCCCCCACCACCGAAAAAAGTAACCCCCCCCAAAAGCAAAAGCTCTGGATACGGCCTTGAGTTCAAGACCCAATAAATATGCCTCTAGAGATGACAAGACCCCTCATAGCCCTTAGGAAAAGGGCTGTAAGTTTCGCAATTCGTTCATTGTTTACAGATAGTATTTGTTATTTCCCCTTATATTCTGGGAATATTTTCCCTGAATTCTTCGACAAAATTCTTTTTATTTGTCTTTCTTCCTCTTAGGATTCACAATTTTAAATATGGAGAGAATGTTACGATGGAATTGTCAGGGGGAATTTTCAGCGGGGTTTAAATTGTCTGGCAAGATTTTTTCGTGAAAAAATGTGGGTAATGTCCACTAGGTGCTCCAAGGTGACACCTTCCTTCTTATTGCACAACAATGTTTTTGGCGTTTTTTTTAATTCTTTATTTAGCTGAAGTGATTTGCTTCATAATGCAATGATCTATATTTAAGGAGAGGTAGGTATAATTCTCTACGAACCTTCAGATAAATATAGGACAATGTTTAGGGGCGATAGGAGTTCTATCTGGGGTTCTGATGTACGCTTAGTGGATGATATCCAAAACTTTTCCCAAAACTGGATACCCAAAAGTTGGCCGCGGTGGCCAACTAGGAAATTGGCTATTAGTTTTTCTTACTCGCTTACACTATATATAATTAACTTTTGACTCGCCTTAACGAGTAAAAAAAACTGGCGACATCTCTACAAAAAAAGAACGTGCCTGAACCTCTACATTTTAGGTGGTGTGGTAAAGAGTTTTTTTTTAATGTATTAAACAAAAAAAACATGCCCCTTAAAGTAGATAGTTATTTTATTTAGACTAAACGTTCTTTAGATTATATTAAAAAGCAATAATAAAAAACAATTGTTTAGGCTGGGGGGGATGCCATATGTCTAAATGATCAGGTTTCAATACCCAAACCGTTTAATTCTCCATGAACCTTCGGATAAATATACGAAAGACTCTTAGGGGGGATAGGAGGGGTGGGGGTAATATTATCACTCTCCGTTGCTGCAATTTTTTTTTCTATGAAATATGGATATTGCATTCGCGTTTTCTACCGGCACAGAGTGGGAAAAGCCAAAGCAGGGCATCATGGGCCTTGGCATGAAATTGTTGGAAGATAATTGGTAGCCAGTACTACCAGGAGCTTTGTTTTCACTGATTTTTTAATGGCAATTCAACTCTTTTCCCATGCATAATGTTTAAAAACATATTTAAACAAACGTATACAATGTATTTAAACATCAGAAAACACTCTTGTGAGTGTGGCCGTGGCTGAAGCCGTGAAGGCTTCAGCCACGTGAAAGACCAAGTCATGCAGAACGTCCATCCACATTAACAATAATACCCGTCTCTGTCCACCCGAATTTCCCTAGTAAAGTTATTTTTAAGAAATTATTCAACAAAACTACGGTTCATCGAAAAATTTTGGCTAAATAATCAAATCTTGTCCAAGATTTTACTTACAATCCAATTTTTGAATTTTCCAGCGCAGAAGACTGAAAAAGCGGGAAGCTACCATCCAATTTACAAGTATTGGTACATATACTTCAACAGCAATGAACAACGGTACTTGTGTATTATATGGTACATACTCGAGAAGTGAAGTTACGTTAATCATAATGAAATATACAAAAAACATCGAGTGTGTACCATATAGTAGACAAGTACCTAAATAACTTTCAATTATGAGCGCCCATATGGAGGGGCAGAGGGGGCTCCCGACCCCCCTTGGCTGAATGATTCTGCGTTATATTTTTGTTTTGAGATTCTCTTAGACCTATAAAGCACTGGATGCGCTGATTAGACCAGGTAAGCCCCCCCCCTTAAAATTCAGCTTATGGGCGCCCATGCTTTTAATTTCCTTTTCAACGAGCATCCGGAATTATCCAGGGAGAAAATGGGCGGGAATTCCTCGGTGGGATTTTCTGGGAGGGAGTTTTCAGGGGGATTTTCTGCGGGGAGAATTCTCCGGGGGAGGGAATTTTGCTCCCGCCTATTTCGTACTTTCTCTGTGGTTGCTCAATTTTTGCGTGTGGAGAATTTTCCGCGAGGGAATTTTGGGGGAAATTTTCCGTGGGGTAGAATTTTCCACAAGGGGGAATTTTCCGGGAAGAATTTTCTGGGGGAGCAATGTGTTAATGACGCCAATAATTGACCAAAATGACAAGTTTATTTTAGAAAAGGAGGAACAAAAGAAAAAAGTGCAATTAGGGTGCCAGAAAAATCTTGGCGATCCGGGGTTCCCCTCGGGCCCCCTGGATCCGCCTCTGTGATAATCTGATTAATAAAAGCATCCTTCGCATAATCTAATAACAATATCGTTGTTTCAGTGTGTTGTCTTTTATTTTACTTTTTCTTATTCCTAGGGCCATATTTGGGACCATCAAGGGGGTTAAGCTGCACTGTCAGGAAAGCGTCCATAATATCTGGAAATAACATAAAGTAAGGAATCTAATGGTAGTTTTTTTTATTTATTTAGCATGTTTGCTTCAGAAGAGGCGAACCACTATATAATTATCTATTTATTACTCCTAAACCCCACCAGACACAAAACTATTCTATTTCATTTGAAATAATCATTTCCTTTTCAATCAAAAAGGAATTCACAATAGGTGAAAAATAATCAAGGCAAGTTCATAGACGACGAATAATTAGAAATCTGGCATTAAATCAATTAAAACTTATTCTTGGCACAAATGCGACCTCTCCTTAAAGCTTCCCTAGCGCAGTTTCGCAGTGATCTCTGTTGGATTATGATCGAAAAGACCTTCTAGTAAGTTTCTTTTTTTTTATTAAGGGGAGTAAAAAGGCAATCGAAACAGATTATGTCAAAATAACATTTAGATACTACTGTTGTGGCTTACCCATTCAAAAAGAAACGCTAAAATTCTGAAAACTACTTAAAAAATACGGTACTTAAGTATTAAACGTACTCTTTTATATACTGCTGAAGAAAACTGCTATAGGCCTATATACCAATTCAGGGTATATATTTGCACATTAGGGGTGGGTTGGAAAGGGTGAATTTTTACCAAATCATATTATTGACTTACGAATAAAGTGAATATACCACTCGATGCCTTTTTTATGCTCTTTCCAAATCTAATAATCATTTTTTTTCAGAAGTGAATTTTACCCCCACCCCTATATACCAATTCAGGGTATATATTTGCACATTGGGGGTGTGGTGGGGTAAAGTTTAAACTTACCTCCTATTTACATCAGAAATAAAATTTGCCCCCATCCCCCTAATGTGCAAATATATACCCTGAATTGGCATATATAGGGTGGGGGCCAAATTCATTTCCAAAAAAAATATTATTATATTTGGAAAGAGCATAAAAAAAGGCATCGAGTGGTATATTCACTTTTTTCGTAAGTCAATAATATGATTTGGTAAAAATTTACCGGGGAAAGTTTAAACTTACCTCTCATTTAGATCAGAAATAAAATTTACCCCCACCCCCCTAATGTGCAAATATATACCCTGAATTGGTATATATAGGGATGGGGTAATATTCATTTCTGACAAAAATGATTATTATATTTGGAAAGAGCATAAAAAAAAGGCATTGAATGGTATATTTACTTTATTCGTAAGTCAATAATATGAATAACGAAAAAATTTACCGATAATTGTAGCTAATACATTTTGACCGTGGCTCCCCTATACTCCCCTTCCTAAAGTGCAAATATATAGCCCAAATTAAATATTTCTCATGCATTCCGCCATCTGTCACAAATGTTTTTCCTGGTTCTTGTTTCATCACAGTTGATTGAATTTACGGGCACAGGGGCTGAAACAAAAGAGACGCATTGGCAGAATGCACGGGAAATACATTATTTCGGCTATATTTGCGCAAGAGCGGGTTGGGGGTAAAGTGAGGTAAACATTCTACTTCACTTTTGGCTATCTTGGGAAGGTGTTAGGTTAGGAAAATGAAACGTTCAGGGATGGGTCTACATGCAAAGTTTTTTCCCGGGAAGGTGTTTTGAAGTTCCTACCTCCACTCCTTCTCCCTCTAGAGGGTCCTTAAATTTGCCTACATGACAGGTCTATTGCTTATTGAAATTTTGACAAAACAACATTTTACCTTAATTTTGAGTTATCAGTTACTTTTTTCTCTGGCCGTAGTTCTGAAAATGCAATTCCTGTTATTTGAGTAGAATTTTAAGCCATATCAATGTTTTTTTTTTTTTGTTTTCTTTTATTAGGAAATGTATTTGGACATCTTAAAACCTTATAAATTGGGATTGAGCAAAGTTGTGAAACTGAAAACAATTTTGTTGTACTTCATTAAGCATATCTATTTTGCAAGGTTTCACTTTTATAATACAGGGATTTTTAAAGGTCATCAAAGGTCAGGACAGGACCCTCTGGAGGGAGAAGGAGTGGAGGTGATTGCTTCAAAATATCTTCCCGGGACATACTTTAGCATTTAGACCCATCCCTGAAAGGTTCATTTTTCCTAACCTAACCCCTTTCCAAGATAGCCAAAAGTAGCTAAAGTAGAATTCTCCCCCAAACCCCCCGAATATGCAAATATATATTGCCCAAATTGTAAATTTCTTATTTAGTTTGCCATACGTAAATTTCTTTTTTTCATATTAATACCCGTACGACCCGACCGTACACGACTAAAGAACACATTTTAAATAGTGACATAGCTATAACGGAAAAGAACCACCTTTTTCCAATTCCAAATATCATGTTCAATTTCCTGGTAATGCAGCCCACCCAAAGGCAGGTGTAGAGCAAAATCTTGGAATAGTGCCCAATGTGACAAGGGCGCCAGTAACTGACCAAATTGACAAGTTTATTTTTAAAAAAGGTAAAAAAGAGAAAAAACCAACGAGGGCGTCAGAAAATTTTTGGGGACGATCCCCCTGACTTCCTGGATGTGATCCTGACCCACCCCACCCCTTTAATAGTCTTACATATAACCCTCATAATATGCTTCTCCCTTAAGGCTTAAGTGAATCGTAATGCGTCATGGTTTATTTACTAAAACGGGTTTCTACATTTTAAACCAGATTACTTCCTGTTTCGCATGTGATTGATTGCATTATTGGCCAGAAATGTTTGTTAAAATGATTTAAAAATGGGGATAACAATGGAAGGAAATGTACACTAAAAAATTGGACATTTCTATGAGAATTAGAAACGTCCTGCATATTATAAAGGAAAAATGTTATCGATTTAGTGTTTTCGGTACTCCTCTACTAAACATACTCTTTTATATACTATGGTTAACGCTAGTATGGTTAACGCTAATGAAATAAAATAAAATAGGATGAATATATAATAGTTTAGAAGCAAATTTGGGCTATATATTTGCACATTTGGGGTGGGGGTGGGGGGTAAAGCACAACATATATTGTCACGTAACCTAATCTAGGTACCTCCCCCCCCCTAAACCCCAAAAACAACAGTTTAAATATCGTATACGCAATGAAAACCACGCTATGCATTGTATTACTCTATAGCAGTGTCTTGAATTATCCCGTCAAAAACGGGTTTTTTCGTGACTGGTTTCCATTGCAGTATATAAAAGAGTACGTTTAGTACAGGATTACCGTGTTTTCTTGTATATTATCCTAAGGCTATGCATGGGATCATATGGGGGGGGGGCATTGTCAGAAGTGACTATGATAATTGGGAAGAGCCTAAAATAGAATCGATACTTGTGTAGAAAGCGGTAAGAGTTCTATCCCATTATCTGGGCCTCTCGGCTTAATCACTATAGACTAGGCGATGATAAAACCCGTTTTGTGACGTCTTAACTGTTGTAGAGCTGGCAATGATAGCAAGGTTTTAATTGCGTATACGATATTAAACTGTGGTTTTTTGGATTTTAGGGGAAAAAAGGTACCTAGGTTAGGTTATGTTAGGTTACGTATTTAATATATGCAATGCTTTACCCCCCCATCTCCACTCCCCCTAATGTGTAAATATATAGCCCAAATTTATTTCTAAACTATTATATATTCATCCTATTTTATTTTATTTCATTAGCATTAACCAAACTTGACTTTTTAGAGAGGCCCGGATAATGGTATAGTACCGCGGTAAGTGTGCGATAAGTGGTTTCGTTAATACTAATGAAATGAAACAAAATATTATAAAAATATAATAGTTCAGAAACAAAATTAAATACGTACCCTAACCTAACCCAACCTAGGTACCTTTTAGTCCCCCTAAACCCCAAAAAAACTCAAGTTTTAAATATAGTTCCTCGAATGAGAAACCGTTTATTTATGCCTCACAACTTACAAGGCAGCGAAAACCTGTTTTCATAAAAGATCTTTGCAATACAATTTCCGCACTTACCGCTTTCTACACAAGAACCAAAGAATCTAATGGTATTGCTTTTCAATCATTTGCATGACTCAAGGCCGTATCCAGGGGGGTTACCCGGTTTTTTTGACCCCCCCCCCCCCCGAAATTTTTGACCGAGTCGAAAATAAGTCGAAAATTAGTAAAAACCTAGGTAAAAATCAGTAAAATTAGTCGAAAACTGAGTCAAAAATTAGTACCCCCCCCCCCGAAAAAGTCGAAAATTATAACCCCCCCCCCCCCCCCCCCCCCGAAAAAAAAAATCCTGGATCCGCCCTTGGCAAAACTCCTTTAGAAAGGGTCAGTTTCTGAAGGTATCTGCATTCCAGAGTTCTTTCCAGATTCTGGAAGGAACTTTAGTATCTGGTTATACCAAAAATTCATCGCATTTAGAAAAACGTCCATTCGGTAGGCTATTTTAATTTTTAGAATATTTCAGCTTTTTATTTCATATAACATTCTAATCGCCAATGGGGTATCTAATGATTGATGAATTGTGAGAAATTCTCATTAAAGCACATGGAACCCTTTAAATGTCACGAGTGGGAGAGGGGGTACCAGCTCTTTACGTCCAGGGTAATTTTGTTTATTTAAAGTTTTAAGTTTTAAGTTATACCTGAAAAATTAATATATTTTGCCTATTTGCTCATATATTTTTTGAATTGTTCCTATAATATAATATATTTAGTTATTAATGTAAACATCATAAGAACAGCCATCATAAGATAATAAGAAAATAAGATTGCCTACAGTGAGATTCAGAGCAACAAAACAAAGCTTTCAAAAAGAGCTTTGGTAGGTTAGAGCGTGACCGACTTGGATGAACTAGTTTTAAGCATGGAAAATTATTGCAATAGAATGAATAGATTTTTAAGATGCGTGTCTTCCGGTTCTACCCAGTGATGAATACACGATTTTGAGATGAGGGAAAAGGCAGCGTTTGTCTGTTTTTCTTTTTTGTTTGACATATCTGTATTTATATGTTAATACAAACTGATTACAGCTACGGACTGTTTTACTTTTTGGGGCCCCATAAAGGCTCAAAATGGAATTTCCCCCAGAAACGATTTTTGAACTATGACGTCTTTCGGCCCGCACAAGAATAGTTTTGTTGTTTCAGAGTGACGGTAATTTTATCCAGTATGGAAAAGGTATACCTTGGGATTCCTAGGCAAAATCTATGATTTCACGTAAAAATCTATGTTTTTAAAGTTAATCCATGGCAATCCATGACACTTCCAATATTCAGGACAGGGTCGAAAAATTCATGTAAATCTGGATAAATTCGTGGTGGTGGCAAGCCAGATGACTGAGTGTTTGGATACGCTGGTGATTTTCTTATCTGTTTATTGCGGAGAGGGAGGAGGGGAGACTCCAGTGCCATTAAGTTGAGAGGCGTTTATAAACGATTTTGCAAGAGCATCCGCCTTTTCTTGAATAGAGTGCATCATTCCCCCTCTGACCAGGGTTGCCACCCCTACTGATTTATCACTATTTCTAGTGATTTTTTATGTTGCCTAGTGATTTTCTTCTAGCTAGTAATTTATAGTTATTTTGCTCTAAAACTAATGATTTTTACCTAAATCTAGTGATTTTTCACGACATAGCGTTTAGATTCATGATTCAATCGAATAAATCATGCAAGAAGCTAATTAAAAAAAAGCGGAAAATAGTGATTCACTACAGAGACTCACTATTATATATGTTCAAGATTAGCATTTATGCAAATATGACACCTTTGAAACTTCCGATTTCCCACAATTTGTCGATATCAGATATAGACCCAAGAGCGTTGTCATCAAACAGTTCGTGGTAACGAACTGTAAGTAAGGAGCGACCCGGCTCAATGGTAACCGAAACTCTAAAAAACGGAATTTTTGTACCAATAGATACATCAAAAGAATCAAATTTTAATTCTGATTTCAAATATATAAGTTTCATCAAGTTTAATCTTACCCATCAAAAGTTACGCGCCTGAGAAAATTTGGCTGATTTTCGAAAAAAAAGGGGAAAGACCCCCTAAAAGTTATAGAACCTTAATGAAATTCACACCATCATATTCAGCGTATCAGAGAACCCTACTGTAGAGGTTTCACGCTCCTATCTACAAAAATGTGGAATTTTGCATTTTTTGCCAGAAGAAAGATCACGGGTGCGTGTTTATTTGTTTGTTTTTTTTTTGTTTTTTCCCAGGGGTAATCGTATTGACCCAGTGGTCCTAGAATATCGTAAGAGGGATCATTGGAACGGAAAATAAAAGTTCTAGTGCCATTTTTAAGTGACCAAAAAAAATGGAGGGCAACTAGGCCCCCTCCCACGCTCATTTTTTTCTCAAAGTCACCCAATTAAAATTTCGAGATAGCCATTTTGTTCAGCATAGTCGAAAATCTAATAAATATGTCTTTTACGATGACTTAAACCCTCACAGTTCCCAGGGGAAGGGCTGCAATTTATGAACTTTGCCCATTGCTTACATATTGTATTGGTTATTTGGAGGTATACAGACATTTTCAGGAAGAATTTTTTTCTGGTGCAGGGGGGGCTGGAGGAGGGGGTCACTCGGGAGAATCTTTCCGTGGAGGATGTTTCTTTTGGGTGGGGGACATTTCTGTGAAGGGGCACCGGATTTCCAAGCATTATTTAAAAAACGATCAGAAATTAAATTTAAGAAAACAAGTTTTTTCAACTGAAAGTAAGAAGCAACATTAGAACTTAAAATGAGCAGAAATTATTACGTATATGAGGAGGTTCTCCCCCAAGTCAATACCTCACTCTTTACGCTATAGTTTGTTTTTAGTGCTTTAAAAAGAGCTATCTATTCTAATTAAACGGCCTTTGTGATTCAGGGTTTGTGAATTAAATTTTTTTTTTAACTTTTAACGTAAAGAGCGTGGTATTGACTAAGGGGAGAACCCATCATATACGTAATAACATATACGTAATAAAAAAAAAACAATAAAAAAAAACAAGCGATACGGCTCAATAGTAATCGAAACTTTTAAAAACGGAACTTTGATGTCAATAAATGTATCAAAAGAATGGGCTTATAATGCTGATTCTAAATATATAAATTTTATTAAGTTTAGTATTACTCATCAAAGGCTACGAGCCTGAGGAAACTTACCTGATTTTTTAAAGAGGGGGGAAACATCCCCTAAAAATGAAAGAATTTTAATGAAAATCACTGTCAGATTCAGCGTATCAGAAAACCCTACAAACATAGGTTTCAAGCTCATATCTGCAAAAATCTGCAACTTTGTATTTTTTTGCCAGACGAAAAATATACGAATATAGAAGTTCGTTACGTAAGTTAATTTGTAAATTACGTCAGAACCAAATTTAGAGACAGCCATTTAGCAAAAGAAACAGTAACATTTTTATGCAAATTTTGTTTACTTGTTCAATGACGGCGAGCCAAAATAAAAGCTGCATTAACTAAAAAACGATCAGAAATTAAATAAAAAAAACAAGTTTTTTAAACTGAAAGTATGGAGCGACATTAAAACTTAAAACGAACAGAAATTATTCCGTATATGAAAGGGGCTGTCGCCTCGCTCTTTACGCTAAAGTTTGACTCTGTCTCACAACTTTATTTTTTAAAACAATAAAAAACTTTAGCGTAAAGAACGAGGCGTTGAGGAGGGGACAGCTCCTTTCATATACGGAATAATTTCTGTTCGTTTTAAGTTTTAATGTCGCTCCTTACTTTCAGTTTAAAAAACTTGTTTTTTTTTATTTAATCAAGATAACAGGCGAATCTAGTCAATCGCAAAATTGCAAAAATATTCTATACCTCCTGTTTCACAACGTTTGCTTAGGTCGAATTTTTTGTCTTTATATTTATGTTTTGTTTTCTCTGTGATCTATCAGCTCTAGATTAGATTTTCTTCTGTTAAAACCATTGAAAGTGGAGTGAATGGTATATCTGCAAAAAAAGAAATGGATTCATTGAAAAATAAGAAGGTAGAACACCATGAGACAAGGTAGGTTCTAACTTAATGTGTTCAGAGAAAAGCTTTTATCTTATTTTTCAAATATATAAAAATTGCACATCATCAAAATGTAGGAACTAGATTTTTCATCATCACAGTTAACTGTTATTCTTCTTCACTAAGTTCTTCTTCTTGAAACTTCGAATTGTTGCACGAGCTTCCCTTACAGGTACGGCAGGCTATAGTACACTCAAGTCCGTTTTTCTTACAGGTACACTTTTCAGTATCACAGCCGTCAATAAGACACGAGCATTTGATAATTTTCAGCAGCTGAGACGGAGCGGCAGGGAGATCTGTTTTTATTGGCGCAAAAACTTCGTTATCCTGCAGTTTCTATCCCAGGCGTAAAGGGTCTACTGGGTTCCCGAGCCAGATTTGAACTTGGCAGTAGACACGTAGCGAGTGGTACTTCGCTGCTGCCTGAGTCGGTGGCAGTTCTTGTGGATGCACGAAAGTGGTGGCAGTGCTCCCTTTTCTGTGAAAGATTAGCTTTCTGGCAGTGTCCAGGTTCGAAACATCAGGGCAACCGTACAGTATCAACAATGCTCGCTCTCCTGCTGCCACAATATCGTCAAGCGATGCGAGCTTGTCGCCAAATATAGCAGCGCTGTCCCTGAAACTCTTGTTGGAAAGTAGCAGCTGAACGGCTTTGCCCTTTCCTATTCCGTAAAGGTGAGAGGTTGTGTCACAACCCAGCACGGCATGACAGAACGGTATCAGATTGCTGACATCTGTTCCTAGCTTCAGCTTTATCTCACTAATATCCCAAGCTGAACTAGTACCGCCAAACTTAGCTTCAGGTGAGAAATATAAACGCCCGGAACGCGAATCTGATCGACTGATCAGAAGAACCAAGATGTCAGTATCATCAGCCACCACGATTGTGTCTGTAAGACTAGCAGCTTCTACGGCTTTTTCTACAATCAGAACGTCGGCGTCTCCTTCCGAGTGGAAAATTCGGAAACCAACGGCTTCCAAATGGTTGCCGAGCAGCTTCAGGAATCGTCCTTTGTTTGTCTTACATGAAAGAAACTCTTCTTTCTTCATGCAGAGGGTCATCTCTTCGGTGAAAAAGACTTGGCGGCCAACCATCCTTGCTCGACGTAAATGGGTAGCATCTTTGATTGCTGGACCACCTTCATATCCGTCAAACACAACGATCGCACTAGGGTACCTTGCTTGTACGTAATGGACGTATGAAGCAAAGATGACCTTGAAGGTTAACCCTACCTTCCATGGAACTCGATGTAGAAGAGAACCACCATCCAAGACGATGTTACACGCAGAAGCAGGTCTTGAGGGTGACTGAGTCTCAATCCCGCAAGCCTGAAAGATCGCTTTTGCAAGCTCTGGCTTATTTGCTTTTCTCATAAGGCCATCGCTTTCGAAAAGAGAAGGAGGAAACGTACAAAGTTCGTAGTTGAAGTATTCTTCTCGGAGGTCAGTTCGTTGGGCTACTATTATAAACCGCTGGAAAAGGAGCGCCGGATCTTTGTGCGCTACCACAGAGGACCCCGCCTTTTTGGCATTCATTAGGGTCACTTGGTGTTTTTTCTTGAAGACTTGCTCCTTCAAGGTTTTTCCCGTCATCTTACTTAGAATCAACTTTCCAGCCACATCGGCCTCGTCAACATTAACATCTTGGGAAGAAGTTATGCCGCTGGCAATGTTTCTAAGCTGATTGTCACCTCTGAACGGAGAAGATTCTCCGAAGTATCCGAAGAGCTTCTGGGTATCGTCGAAGTCACGCTCCTTTCTACTGGAACTCATGTCGCGGTGCTGCTCACTTGTCGAGTAACCAATTTTTGTCAACTTTTGCATCAAAAGGTTGATCTCCAGGCATGCTGGTCTTGACAGAACCCAAATGGCTCTCTGCTGTTCTGTCATCCCACCTCCAGTTGTAAGACCGCCCGATGTTTTCAGACTTCTCATATACTCCTGCTCGATGACAAGATCTGCCGAGAGCCCAGCCCAGCGTCGCTCTGATCTTCTAATGGGTGTGACCTCCCTGTTCAAATGCTTCGAAGATTGGTGGGTGACTAGTTTGAAGCTTATCCATCTTTTGCTGGTATATCCAAGCTGACTTGACATAGAGGTTATGTCCAGATGCTGCTAGAAACGGAAGCATCTCTACTGCAGATTGTAGGTGCAAATCCCACAGGCCTAGTCTCTCGGCACGTATGAACTTAAGCAGTATCCCAACCATGTCAAGATACTGAAGCCAGAGGTTCGCAGTTCTCTCTGAGTCAGCAGGTCTTGGCGTCTCTGCTTGAGAAAGTTTTCAAGTTGCTTGAGCTGGGGATCATGACTGAGATCTTCGGGTGGGAGGTATCCATCCAGTACGTTAGCGAAGACAGTAGACATGTCTGTCTAGAGACGTCAACGTCGCTTGCTCTTCTTCGAGGAGATGAGCATATATGGCCGAGCTCACGAGAATGTGAGCTCGAACAGCTCTAGAAATCGCTTTTCCAGAAAGAATGTTCAGATGGGGAAAAAATGAACCGAAAATTCGTGCTCCTCTTCGAAAAATACCCCGTGATCGTGTGTCGCTTGATTTTTTTTTTTTTGTTTTTTTACTTCATACAAAAACAAAAACAAAACATAAAAAAAGAATTAAATGATTAAACGTGATGTTTCTGTCTAATAAAAGAGCACACAAACCATCGTTTCTTAAAAGGAAAACCATCAATAAACTTCACGGTTCCTCATTCTCGGATTCTGGAAATATCTAAAAAAATAGGCATAAAAAACGTGAAAAAAGGGAATTTTGCAACGGGATGGAGATTTAGATTTTTGATATGTTGTAGAACTCTCTTTTCTGAACACAATGGTGCAAAAATAATTTCTGTACCAATTTTTTTCCTGGTTCGACCATTTTTTTTCCGTATCTTTCCCCTACTACAAAGGCGTTTTTGAATATGCGTATAGGTGATGGGTTTTTTATTTTAGAAATTCTTAGGAATTAAAGTAAAAACCACAAAAGTAAAAAACGTCTAGCTCCCTCCTTTTCCCCTCTAAAATAAGTCTAGCTCCCTAGACCCTATGTATATTTTGTCCACTCTAAAATCTTTTGAGTCTTAGCTCGCCTTCCCTAGACCAAAATTTATGACTATGTATATTTGCGGGTTGTACTGTTAATCTATTTTCTTTTTTGTCCTTTTTTTTAGTTTCATCACATCTTTCTCCTCTCATTTCTCCTTTTTTTCTGGACGGTGAATTCTCTGGAATGAATGGTTTGGTTAAAAACGATAGCTAGCCAAAATGTTCCTACTTATCTGGTTTTTTTTCCTGCTGTTCTTTTTCTTGTCAATTTTTTCATGAGTGATTTTTATATAATTCGACATGTATTAGTTTGTTCGTCCGTAAGACTTCTAATGCTGGTAAAAATACCAAGTCTCACAACAGTGAAGGGTACTCCAATTATAGTTGTATTACTGACGTCAACTCAACTATTCACGCTCACCTGGAATGAACACTGGTACGAAATCCCAATAGATAATCCATATATTTGACGTTTTAATAAAATCATTCGAGCTAAGTAAATGGCAATTGCTGAATGAACCCCACTATTTCTAGAACAGGGGCCACGCGGGGAAGGGGCAGATCTAGAGCAAAATCTTGGAGGGGGGAGCAATGTGACAAGGGCGCCAATGAGCAAAATCTTGTGGGGATGGGGGCAATGTTACAAGGGCGCCATTAATTGACCAAATTGACAAATTTATTTTGGTACTTATACATTATGCGGCACCCACCAATATATACTGTACAAGGAAACCAGACAAACGGGTATATTCCAGATACGTAAATTGTTCGCAAAGCGTGATTTGTTATTACTACTACTACTAACAACTCGCCGCAGCACCAAGCCGCCTGAGGCCAACACAGCTACGCACACTCCTTCTCCATCCCAATCTATTCAAAGCCTCCCTTTTCACACCCGCCCTCGAAGTTCCCATTTCCTTTAAATCTTTCTTTATGACGCCCTCCAACCCCAGACGAGGACGACCTGCTTTCCGTTTAGCCGTAGACGGTTCGCCGAAAAGAACAATCTTCGGCAATCTGTCATTCTTCATCCGCACAACGTGCCTTAGCCACCTCAACCTTTCTTTCATTATAGCCCTAGAGAGTGGTATTGAACCACATTTTTCGTATAGCCCATTCTTTGAAATATGGTCAGTCAGCCGGGTACCCAGAACAATCCTTAAGCAATTTCTCTGGAAAACATCTAGCAAATCTTCATCCGCTTTTTTCGGAGCGTCCATGCTTCAGAGCCATATTTGACCACTGTCATCACTGTAGCTTCTAATATTCTAATCTTGGTCTGCAGACTTATCTTCCTATTCTTCCAAAAAAATTTTAACTGTGAAAAAAAAAACACCCCGAGCCTTGGCTATTCTACTTTTAACATCTTCACTGCTCCCACCATCTTTACTAATAATACTACCAAGCTAAGTGAAGCTGCCCACCTGATCAATCTTTTCATTATCCAACGTCACCTTTTCATCTTCACTTATTCCTAGCCTTAGTGACTTAGTCTTCTTAACATTAATTTTCAAACTTATTCTAGCAGCCTCAACTCGCAAAACCTCTAAAACTTCATTCATTTTGCTCACACTTTCATCTAGGATGCTTAAATCATCAGCATAATCTAAGTCCAGGAGACTTTTTACCCATTTGATTCCGTGGTCTCCATTGCCTTTCCTGTGCTCTCCTTAAGACAAAGTCCATCAAAATAATCCATATAAAGGGGGATAGAACACAACCCTGCTTAACTCCTGATTTAATAAAAAACCAGCTGCTAACCTCATTTCCTACCTTAACCGCAGCGGTGTTATTCTCGTACATAGCACTAATCACTTTAATGTATTTGTCTGGTATACCATACAAGGATAAAACCTTTGCTAGAGCTCTTCTATCAACAGAATCGAACGCTTGCTCATAATCTATAAAACTGAGGACCAAAGGTCTTCGAAACTCAGGCAATTCTCAATTATTAGCGTAAGAGTGAAAATTCGGTCGACACATCCTCTACCTTTTCTAAAACCGCACTGTTCTTCTCTTAAAACTTTGTCTACGGCATCTCTCAGTCTAAAAACTATCATATTACTAAGTAATTTACTACCTACAGGGACCAGATTAATGCCTCGATAATTACCACATCACGTTTTATCACCTTTCTTATAAAGTGGCTTAATTAAGGTTTTCCTAAAATCGTTCAGTACTTCCCCTTTTTCAAAAAAATATATTCATAATCTTCAGTAACTTATTTTTAACCTCAGAACTACCATATTTAAGACTCATTTACCACCCTATCAGCACCTGGAGCCTCATTATTTTTGATCCTTTTAGTACTGTCGCTAATTCCTCCTCACAAAGCAAATCTTCCTTCACATCCAAGGTATCACAAACTTTTTCATTTTCCTCTATATCTTTTCCTGCAACTCTATCTCGGTTAAGCACATTCTCAAAATGTTCGGCCCATCTCTCTTTAGTGGTTTCCTTATCGCTAATTGCGGCCCCGTTCCTATCTTTAACTGGGCTAAGTCCGGATTGACTACTCCCTCTTAATTTGTTAACATGCCAGTACAATATTTTACTATTATGCCGTCTAGCTGCATCTTTCAGATCCTCGGCAATTTTATTCATGACCTCCACTTCACACCTGCTTAGTTCATATTAACAGAAAAAAAAAAAACAAGTAATGAGGGCACCACGGTGGAGTGGGGGTGTTGTCCCTTCCGTTCCCTGGATCCGCCAGTGACTCGGGGGTCAGACATGAAGCCTTTTTTATACCAGTATAATTTTTTTACTCAATCCATTTTCAGGGTAATTCGAATACCTGGTACCTATGAAGCAGCGAAATTCCGATTTTTAAGGAAACCGATTCGAAACTCGACTCGCCCAAAAGGCGTGACTTTTTGGCTGTGATTTAAAATATATAAGATGGCAGATCAATCAACTAGTGGTAAAACTGGTCCTACTCGTGACAAGAGTTTCATTAAGGATAGCGGACACACACATCAGGTAATTAAGCTACTCATTGAATTACTGACCTTAAAAAAAAAAAAACAAAAAAAAAAAACGAAACTGAATTAACTGTAGTTAGTTAGCCCTGGATGCTCAATGTAAATCTACCTTCTCTTGAAAAATAGTGTTTAGGTCTTCGCAAATTTCGAGTTTCAGACCATCACTTCCTCTTCTACACTGTATATAGATAAAATAACAGTAAGTTCACAGCTGATGATTTTTGGTGCTTCATTCTCGGTGCGTATAAACAGCTCCTCTCACTTACTCTTTCATTAGCGGGTTAGTATGTATTTGTCACTCACTGAAATATGGTGCCAAGTTTCCAATGGAAGCCAAGTTTTGCGTTCAAGAGAAATCTAACTTGTCTACCCGTGAAAAGATCTAATCTCGCTTATGTTTTTACGTTCTCCGGAGCACTCGGTCCGGGTTTATATAATAGGTGAGATAGGAAACGATCATGCTGTCTATTATTTATATACTGTGCTCTCCTATAAGTGTTTTAATTCCCGTCCCTAAAGGTTATCCTCCCCCTGCAAGCTTTTTTTTATGTCATTTTTCTGCAGTGCTATAGTTTTTAAGTTTCAACGTAAGATAAAAATTGTACTGTCATTCGATAGCTTAGGTTTACTATTTTAATATGCTTTAAACTAGCCATTGACTCAGATTATATTAAATAAAAAACAAGTTTTTTTTAACTTAAAGTAAGGAGCGACATTAAAACTTAAAATGAACAGAAATTTTTCCGTATATGAAAGGGACTGTCCCCTTCTCAACCGGCAAAAAATACACTGAAGTGTGACTCTCTCACAACTCTACTTTTTAAGATAATATAAAAAAACTTTAGCGCAAAGAGCGGGACGTTGAGGAGGGGACAGCTCGCTCTTTACGCTAAAGTTACTCGCTCTTAAACTCATTACGTAAGTTAATTCGTAAGTTACGTATATTTATTACTAATAAAAAAGTTCGTAAATGAAATATATACGTAATAATTTCAGTTCGTTTTAAGTTTTAATGTTGCTTCTTACTTTTAGTTGAAAAAACTTTTTTTTTTTTTATTTAGTTTCTGAATTTTTAAATGATGCTGGAAAATCTAGCATCATTTGCTCATGAAGAGAATCTTCATGAAAATTCTATTCCCCTATGAAAAATTCCTCCATAGAAATATCCTCCCACGTAAACCCCTTCTCCCGACCCCCCTCCCATCCCCCATCAGAAAAAATCCCGCCTTAAAGCGTGTGTATACTTCCCAATAACCAATACTATGTGTAAACAATGGGCAAAGTTCATAACTTGCAGCCGTTCCCCCGGGGACTATGGGGGATTAAGTCGCCCTCAAAGCCATAGTTATTAAATTTTTCGACTATGCTGAACAAAATGGCTATCTCAAAATTTTGATCCGGTGACTTTGGGAAAAATGAGGGTGGGAGGGAGCCTAGTGCCCTCCAATGTTTTTGGTCACTTAAAAAGGGCACTAGAACCTTTAATTTCCGTTCGAATAAACCCTCGCGATACATGCTAGGACCACTGGGTGATCAATCCTGGTAAAAGAAAAAAAAAAAATAATAATCACGTATCCGTGATCTTTTTTTCTGGCAAAAAAAAAAACAAAATTCCACATTTTTGCAGATAGGAGTTTGAAACCTCTACAGTAGGGTTCTCTGACACGCTGGATCTGATGGTTTGATTTTCATTAAGATTCTCAGGCTCTCGTAACTTTTGATGGGTAAGACTAAACTTGATGAAAACTTATATATTTAAAATCAGCATAAAAATCTGATTCTTTTGATGTATCTATTTGTATGACAATCCCGTTTTGTAGAGTTTTCGGTTACTATTGAGCCGGGTCGCTCCCTACTTACAGTTCGTTACCCACGAACTGTTCGATCGTAGTTTTATGGAAGTAGTCCGAGCAATAGTCTGAGTAAAATCATAATTCTGGCTTGGAGAATGGATAGATCTGTAAATAGCAAACCCATTGATGCAAGTATCTTGTTCTTTTGTGAAAATTAAATAAAAAAAAAGTTTTTTTAACTGAAAGTAAGGGCTGTCCCTTCCTCAACGCCTCTTTCTTTACACTAAAGTTTTTTATTATTTAAAGAAAAAAGTTATGAGACAGAGTCAAACATTAGCGTAAAGAGCGAAGCGTCGAGGAAGGGGCAGCCCCTTTCATATACGGAATAATTTCTGTTCGTTTTAAGTTTTAATGTCGCTCCTTACTTTCAGTTAAAAAAACTTGTTTTTTTATCTAATTTCTGAACGTTTTAAATTAATGGAGGTTTTGATTTTGGCTCACCGTACATGAGTAATTAAAACGAAATTTGCATATTAATTTTACTTTCTTTTTGGCTAAATGGCTTTCTCGAAAGTTGTTTAATTTTATTTACGAACTTTTTTATTGGTAATAAATATGCGTAACTTACGAATTAACTTACGTAACAAACTTCTATACTCGTATATTTTTATTACGTATATTAGGGGGTCCCCCTAGTCAATACCTTGCTCTTTACGCTAAAGTTCGATTTTTTTCCAATTCTTTAAGAATGACCCCTTAATCACAAAGGCCGCTAATTAGAATAAATAGCTCTTATGAAATTACTAAAAAAAACTATAGCGTAAAGACCGAGGTATTGACTAGGGGGTGAACCCAATCATATACGTAATAGTCTCTGTTCCTTTTAAGTTTTGATGTTGAAAAGTTTTCAGTTGGAAAAGTTTTCAGTTAAAAACTTGTTTTCTTTTATTTAATTTTTGATCGTTTTTTTAAATAATGCTGAGAAATCCGGCGCCCTCTTCATAGCAATGTCCCTTCTCCCATGAAAACTTCCTCCATGGAAAGATCCTCTCACGTAACCCCCGATCCACCCCCCTCACTATAAGAAAAAAATTCCCCCTGAAAACGTCTGTATACTTCCTAAAAAAACAATACTATATATAAACTTGGGGCAAAGTTCATAGCTTGCAGCCCTTCCCCCGGGACTGTGGGGATTAAGTCATCCTTAAAGACATATTTATTATATTTTTCGACCATGCTAAACTACGATCACCCCTGGGGGAAAAAAACAACGAAAAAAACAAACAAACATATAAACACGCATCTGTGATCTTTCTTCTGACAAAAAATACAAAATTCTATATTTTTGCAGATAGGAGCTTGAAACCTCTACATCTCCGATACGCTGAATCTGATGGTGTGATTTGCATTAAGGTTCTATGACTTTTAGGGGGTGTTTCCTCCTTTTTTTCGAAAATAAAACAAATTTTCTGAGGTGCGTAACTTTTGATGGATAAAACTAAACTCAATGAAACTTATATATTTGAAATCAGCATCAAGATCTGATTCTTTTGATGTATCTATATTGGTTTCAAAGTTCCTTTTTTTAGAGTTTCGGTTACAATTGAGCCGGGTCGCTCCTTACTTACAGTTTGGTTGCAGCTACAGAACTAGCACACAGGCTTCATCTCAGAGTGAAGTTTAAAGGTTTCAAGCTTAATTTTTGATAGATTTTTAGTTGAAAAATTTTGCCACTGTAATCTTTGATTGCAGCTGTAAGCTGGCCGCATAATTGCATACTTCATTGAGAACAGAAGCCTTCATCTTCACCATATCTGAACTTCCATGTCATTTTCAAATGGTTGTCGTATATGTAGGCTGTTATTACCCTGGCTGTTTTCACATATGTAGCGTCAGATGATTCTCAGAATTGTGATTAAATTCAGGGTACTTATGTGGTATTAAGCTAAAAAAAAAACAAATTTTTTTCCAAGGGAAGTAAAGAGCGAAGCTAAAACTTAAAACGGACAAAAATTGTTGCTTCACAACCTATCTAATATATATCAATAAAACTAGTACAAATAAACCAACTATTTAGGTTTTCCTGTGTTTATAGGACTATAGAAAACTAGCGCTTTACTGAAAACACAAAAATTTAGTGATAAACCAGGAATATTGATTTGGGAGTCATAAGTGAGTATGTAGCCTGACGTCAATAAACTAATCTATAAACTTTCATAGTCTTACACCAGTTGTGACATCAGTAACTTTCCATATACAATTAAAATTATCTTAAAAACCTAAGCGTAAAATTAAATATTTTTTTAATAACCGCAAAGTCATTGAACAGCATAGAGAAATCTTGGATTGATTTATAAAGTATTATTTTGGGCTCGCAAGCTATAATACCAATAGCGATTAATAAACAATCATCAGTTGTAAGAAATATGCTTTAGTAGTACTTGAAATGAAGATCAAATAAGACATAATATGAACTCTGAAAATGCGGTTGAATTTCAAGCTATGATACGAATTCTAAAGCTCGTCCATAGTCCTAATGCTATCAAGATGGCTTTACTTCGAACTTGTCTACAAACTAATCATAACGTGTCCTTTTTAAAAACCGAAACGACAACCAGGCATTGAACTGAGCCATCCTGCAGAACTGATACCAAATTAAACGAAAAAAAAAAAAAAATAAATAAAGCAACAATCCTAAAATGAATTGTTGCTTTATCTTAAAAGGGATCGATACTAAAAGAGATTGATAATATTTTTATTTTGTAAAGTGTCCTTAATTGGTTTGCTTTTACTGTACCAAAACTCTAGTTTTATTTTGTGTTTTCAGTAAAGCGCTAGTTTTCTTTAATCCTAGAAGCACAGGGAAACCTAATTAGTTGGTTTATTTGTGCTAGTTTTATTGATATATATTAGATAGGCTGTGAAGCAATAATTTTTGTCCGTTTTAAGTTTCAGCTTCGCTCTTTACTTCCCTAGAAAAACTTTGTTTTTTAGATCAATCTTTGCTCGTTTTTTATTCAAATTTAATGTAGAAACAATGCTGCAGTGATCTTTTTTTATTTATACGGAATAATTTCTGTTAGTTTTAAGTTTTAATGTCATTCCTTAGTTTCAGTTGAAAACTTATGGAGCTGTTTTAAGGGCGCATTTAAAAGGTTATATTTATGCCTAATCGCTTTTTATAAATTTGACTTGATAGCACTTTCCCATAAAGTGCACTTTCGGTTGTTTCCGCCATTTTTTTTAAATAAAAAAAGTATCTTTTCCAAAAAAAAATGACAAAAAAAGGTGTTTTTGAAAACTTAGGCAGGAGCAAAAAACTAAGGGGGCGAGAACGTCCTTTCCCCTCAATTACCGCCTTTAGGATTAGCACCCAGGTTTCATCACAGAGTGACGTTTAAAGGTTCAATTCAAAACTGATGATTATTCAAGCTTAATTTTTGGAAGATTTTTACTTGAAAGGTTTTTAATTTTAGTTAATTTGTTTTTGCAATAATCTTTTCCTTTTAAGATGAGTAGGTGATTTATGAAACTTACTAAGAGGGTTTGGGAGGATGGGGGGAGTATATGTGAGGGGTTCTTATAAACCTCTAGTTAAGGGCTTTGGACCATAATTATTGCAATGGTGCCGTTTTATGCTTCCAAACTTTTCCATTTAAGAAGTAGCCCCAAAAGTGCCGTGTTTAGTGCTACATGGCACCTATGGATGGTAAAATTGACAAAAAGCACGTAGATATGAGTAATAGCTTCAAAATGAATCTTCCCGGGATATGCTATGAAAAATGAGTCCATCATATTGGCGAAAATAGTGGATTATCTAAAAAGTAATGATAAGAAGGGACAAACCATGATTGAAAAAAAAAATCCAAGGAGGAATCGAACGCATGATAGTCTAATTTGAAGTCCAGCGCTGTACTAACAGAACCAAGCCTCTAGTAATCTAATTTAATATATTGGTGTCTGTAGGATTTTAATTGCGTAGCTTATTAAGGGGGTCTGGAGGAGGAACATGCGGGAGGTGTTCTTGCAAACCTCCAGTTAAGTGTTTTGGATCATAATTATTACAATTATACTGTTTTATACATTCAAGATTTTCCACTTAAGAAGTGGCACCAAAAGTGTTGTTTTCGGTGCTATATCTCACTTACGAATTGTAGAATTGGTAAAAGCACGTAGATATGAGCAAAAGTTTTCAAATGAGCCATTAAACATCACTCTAAGAAGTTCTGGTTGCCCACTAGCCAGCTTTTCCAATTGAGACATGGCACAAAAAGTGCCGAATTTATAGGAGGAACGTAAATATGAGCAATATTTTTATATGAGCTACCAAAAATCTATCTACGATGTTCTGGTTGCCCGCTAGCCCCACCCCTTGAGAAATGGCATAAAAATGCCCTTTTTCGTGCCACATGGCACTTGCGGATGGTGGAATTTATATTAACCACGTACATATGAAAAATAGCTTTTGAATGAGCTCTTAAGCATCTCTCTATGATGTTCTAGTAACCCGCTAGGCCTGGACAAAAAAGAAAAAAAAAGAACGTTTTAAAGTGTTTTAACTTTTAGTTACTATGGGCTGTGTTTTGCTCTTTACTAGGTTGCAGCTAATGCTTTAACTATGACAAAGAGTTCATTGCAAATTATCCCAAGAAACTAGTTCGTATTGAAATCTGTGGAATCTAATAAATGGTAGAATTTGTAAAAACCTAGTAAATATAAGCAATAGCTTATAATTGAGCCATTAAACATCAATCTAGGATGTTGCGGTAGCCTGCTAATGTTTCAGTACATTACTGGTGAGCAGACAATTTATGAAGCTTACTTGGGGGGTTGGGAGGGGGTGGGTGCGGGAAGGGCTCTTGTAAACCTCCAGTTAAGGGTTCTGGAACATGAGTATCACAATAGTACCTGTTTTGTACTTCAGAGCTTTTCCACTTATGAAGTAGCACTAAAAGCGTTGTTTTCAGTGCTATATCGCAATTACTAATGGTAGAATTGATAAAAAAAAAAAGCACGTTGATATGAGCAATAGCTTTCAAATAAGCCATTAAACATAACTCTTATAAGTTCTGGTAGCCCAATAGCCTCAGCTTTTCTACTTGAGACATGGCATAAAAAGTGCCGTTTTTAGTGCCATTTGGAAATTGTAGATGGTGGAATTTATAGAAAGAACGTAGATATGAGCAATATCTTTTATATGAGCTATAAAAAATTTATCCACAATTTTCTGGTAGCCTGCTAGCGCCGCCACTTGAGAAATGGAACTAAGTGCCATTTTAGTGCCATGTGGCACTTGAAGATGGCGGAGTCTATAAAAATCACGTAGATATAAGAAATAGCTTTTGAATGAGCTATTAAGCAACTCTCCATGATGTTAAGGTGACCCTCTAGGCCTGGAGAGAGAGAGAAAAAAGGAGATAAATCAGTGCTACCGATGCAAAACAGCGATCTTCCTTGTTGTTCAAGGAGGGGACTGTAATTCCCCTCCTCAACGCCTCACTCTTTACGCTAAATTTTTTTATTGTTAAAAAATAAAGTTGTGAGACAGAGTCAAACTTTAGCGTAAAGAGCAAGGCGTTGAGGAGGGGACATCCCCTTTCATATACAGAATAATTTCTGTTCGTTTTAAGTTTTAATGTCGCTCCTTACTTTCAGTTAAAAAAACTTTTTTTTTTTTAGTTAATTTCTGAACGTTTTTGAATTAATGCAGCTTTGATTTTGGCTCACCGTACATGAATAATTAAAACGAAATTCGCATATTAATTTTCCTTTTTTTTGGCTAATTGGCTTTCTCGAAATTTTGTTCTGACGTAACTTACGAATTAACTTACGTAACGAATTTCTATATTCGCATATTGTTATTACGTATATTAGGGAGTTCGCTCCCTAGTCAATACCCCGCTCTTTACGTTAAAGTTCGAATTTTGTTCGAATCACAAACCCCTGAATTACAAAGGCCGGTTAATTAGAATGGGTAGCTCTTTTGAAAGTACTAAAAAAAACTTTAGCGTAAAGAGTGAGGTGTTGACTAGAGGGCGTACCCCCTCATATACGTAATAATTTCTGTTCGTTTTTAAGTTTTAATGTTGCTCCTTACTTTCAGTTGAAAAAAACTTTTTTTATTTATTTATTTATTTTCTGATCATTTTTTTATATAATGCTGGGAAATCTGGTGCCCCCTTCATAGAAATGTTCCTTCCCCCAAGGAAATATCCTCTATGGAAAGATCCTCCCCCGTAACCCCTATTCCGACCCCGACCCCCCACTAGAAAAAATTCCAATAACTAATACTAAATGTAAACAATGGGCAAAGTTTATAACTTGCAGCCCTTCCCCCGGGAACTGTGGGGGATTGAGTCGTCCTCAAAGACATATTAATTAGATTTTCGACTATGCTGAACAAAATGGCTATCTCAAAATTTTGATTGGGTGACTTCGGGAAAAAAAATGAGCGTGGGAGGGGGCCAAGTTGCCCTCCTATCTTTTTTGGTCACTTAAAAAGGGCACTAGAACTTTTAATTTCCATTCGAATGAGCCCTCTCGCGATATTCTAGGACTACTGAATCAATACGATCACCCCTGGGAAAGTAAAAAAAAAAAAAAACAACAAAAAAACAACAAATAAACAGATCTTTCTTCTGGCAAAAAATACAAAATTCCACATTTTTGCAGATAGGAGCTTGAAACCTCTATAGTAGGGTTCTCTGATACGTTGAATCTCATGGTGTGATTTTCATTAAAGTTCTATGAATGTTAGGGGTTGTTTCCCCCTTTTTTTTTCGAAAATAAGGCACATTTTTTCAGGCGCGTAACTTTTGATGGGTAAGACTAAACTTGATGATTTTTTTTTTATATATATTTGAAATCAGCATAACAATCTGATTCTTCTGATGTATCTATTGTTATCCAAATTCCGTTTTTTAGAGTTTCGGTTACTATTGAGCCGGGTCGCTCCTTGCTTACAGTTCGTTACCACGAACTGTTTGATTAGCTAACCTCCTTTCTTTCCGTTTGCCACCGTTATTCAGACAACAATGATGTGCACTACCACTGTTTATCCGGCGCATAATTTGTTATGGTATGTGTAGAAGGAGACATTTAGATTTGAATACTTGGTAAATAGCTTTATTTGCGTTTTAAACGTTTTCTTGTGAATTGGTAATCCCATCAATATTTTTACAGTCATGTTGTCCCAGCATAGCCGATACTCAAGATGTTGCACTGTATTCATGAAATATATTCTGATTCTTGTGTCAGCTGAGATATTTCGGAATTTTCTGACGTACTCGAAAAAATGTTTGATTTAGTTCACTGAAAAAATGTCACTGAAAAAATGTGCATTGTCAGTTCAATATACATATGCTGATATTTATTCCTTAAAATCTTAATTAATTTTTGATTTCTTAAAGCTATAAAAGTGAAAGCATTTAAAAGATATTTTTCCAGTTAAGTACAAATTATATTCTGGCTTTTAGAAAGCATGGGGTTTAGAACCCTACTCAGATTAATTTCTGCTCGTTTTGAGTTTGACTTATTTTAATTTCTGTTTGTTTTGGGTTTCATTTATTTACGGATACTGATTTGTGGTAGTTGTATGCTTGGCACATTATTTTTTTTGTTCATTTTTGGTTTAATGGAGTTCTTTACTTTTTTTTGAAAAATCTTATTTTGTGTAATTTTTTTTATTAATTTCTGTTTGTTTTATATTGATATAGTCTTTTTCAGGGAAAAAGACTGAGCCTCTTCTGAAGTTAAACAACCATCCCTTCCTTAAAAACCTTTAATACCCGTTGGACATAACTTACAACCCTTGCCCCTAATTTTTGGGGTTTTGTTTCAACCCCAAAAGCCTTGTTATATGATATTTTGACTATTTTGAATAGAATGGCTATTTCAAAATTTCTATTAGATGCATTTCGGGACAATATGACGTGTGTATAGGGGGGGAGAGGTTAGCTGCCTTCTGATCACTTTGACTCTTAAAAAGAGCACTAGAGCGCCTGATTACCAATCCGATGAGCCCCTTTTGAAGTTTATATGACCACGCTTTCTCTAAAAACCCAATATGTCCCCAGGGCATAACTTACAACCCTTGCCCTGAGGCTGGGGGATTTGTTATCCTCAAAGACATAATTTCCAGACCTTCCTGATAGGCTTAACAAAATGGCTATATCGAAATTTTGATTGGAAGTGTTTGGGGAAATGATAGGCGTGGAGGGATACATTTGCCCTTTGATCACTTTCGACTAATAAAAAAGGCACTAGTCTTCTTAATTTCCAATCGAATGAGCCCTTTTTGAAGCTTGGACGACTAAACCTTCTAAAAAAACGTTATATGCCCTAGGGCATAACTTACGACCTTTGTCCCGAGGGCTATGGGAGGAGGGTTGTGATCCTCAAAGACAGAATTTCCAGACCTTTCAACTACCTTGAAAAAAAATAGCCATATTAAATGTTGATTGGAAATGTTTGAGGAAATGATGGACATGGGGGGATTCTCCCTCTGATTACTTTCGACTATTAAAAAGGGCAATAGCCCTCTCAATTTCCAATCGAAAAAGCCCTTTTTGAAATTTTTACGACAAAACTTTCTATATGACATTATGAGCCCCCAGGGCATAACTTACAACCTTAGCCCTGAGGGCTTTTGGAGGGGGCTGTCATACTCAAAAAGATAATTTTCGGACCCTTCAACTACGTTCAACAAAATTGATATATCAAAATGTTGACCGGAAGGGTTTGGCGAGATGATGGGTATGGGGGGGGGGGCATTCGCCCTGCGATCACTTTTGGCTATTAGTAAGGGCACTAGCCCTCTCAATTCCCAAATTGAATGAGTCCTTTTGAAGTTTCTACGACAACGCTGGCAAAGACCTAATTTCCAGAACTTTCAACTACGTTGAACAAAATGTCTATCTCAAAATTTTGATTGGATGTATTTGGGGAAATGTTGGGAGTAAGAGGGGCGTTAGTTGCCCTCCAATCACTTTCGACTATAAATAGGGCACTAGCGCTTTCAATTTCGAAACGAATGAGCCCTTTTAGAAGTTTCTACGAGAACGCTTTCTATAAAACCTTATTTCCCGCCAGGGCATAACTTACAACCCGTGCGCTGAGGGCTGGGGGGGGGGGGGGGGGGGGGGGGGGGAGTGTCATCCTTAAAGACATAATTTATGGACTTTTCAACTACTTTGAACAAAATGGCTATCTGAAAATTTTTATTGGATGTTTTTGGGGAAATGGTGGGCGTGGGAGGGGTGTTAGTTGCCCTCCAATCAGTTTCGACTAGCCTATTAAAAAGGGCACTAGCCCTTACAATTTCCAATTGAATGAGCCTTTTTGAAGTTTTCTACGACAACTTGTCAATAGAAAACTTTATATGCCCCCAGGGCATACGTTACAACCATTGATTTGAAGGTTGTGGGGGGAGGGGGTTGTCACCCTCAAAACCTAATTTCCAGAAATCTCATATACGTTGAACAAAATGACTATCTCGAAATTTTGATTTAATGTGTTTGGGAAAATGATGGGCGTGAGAGGGGGGTTAGTTACCCTCCAATCAATTTCGGCTATTAAAAAGGGCACTAGCCCTTTTAATTTCAAATCGAAGGAGCCCTTTTGGAAAGTCTCTACGAAAACGCTTTCTATAAAAACCTTATATGCCCCCCAGGGCATAACTTACAACCCTTGCTCTGAGGGGTTTGGGGGGTTTGACATCCTCAAAATCAGAACTTTCAACTACATTGAAGAAAATGCCTATCTCAAAATTTTAATCGGATGTGATTGGGGAAATGGTGGGCGTCAGAGGGGGGTTAGTTGCTCTCCAATCACTTTCGACTATTAAAAAGGGCACTAGCCCTTTCAATTTCCAATCAAATGAGCTTTTCTTGAAGTTTCTATGCCAACACTTTCTATAACAACCTTATATGCCCCCAGGGTATAACTTACAACCCTTGCCCTTAGGGCTCTGGGGGGGGGGGTTATTATACTAAAGGACCTAGAACTAAAGGACTAGAATTTCCAGAACTTCCAGAATTTCCAGGACTATTAAAAAGGGCACTAGTCCTTTGAATTTCCAATCGAATGAGCCCTTTTTCAAGTTTCTACGACAAAGCTTTCAATAAAAACCTTATATGCCCCCAGGGCATAACTTATAACCCTTGCCCTGAAGACTGTGGAGGGAGTGTCCAGCTCAAAGATATAATTTCCGGGTCTTTCAACTGCGTTGAACAAAATGGCTATCCCACAATTTTGACTGGATGTGTTGGGGGAAATGGTGGGCGTGGAAGGGGTATTAGTTGCCCTCCAATCACTTTCGACCATTAAAAAGGGCACTAGCCATTTCATTTTTCCAATCGAATGAGCCGTTTTTGAAGTTTCTACGACAACGCTTTCTATAAAAACCTTATATGCCCCCAGGGTATAACTTACAACCCTTGCCCTGAGGGCTGTAAGGGGGGTGTCATCCTCAAAGACTTAGTTTCAAGAACTATCAACTACGTGAACAAAAAGGCTATCTCAAAATTTTGATTGGGTTTGTTTGGGGAAAAGGTGGGCGTGAGAGGGGGGCTAGTTGCCTCCATATCACTTTCGACTATTAAAAAGGGCACTAGCCCTTTGAATCCGGAGGGGCGTCCCGCAGGGCTCTGTTCTTGGTCCAATACTTTTTCTCCTTTATATTAATGATTTGGTTACAGGCCTGGGTCCATCAGTGCACCCAGTACTTTTTGCTGACGATACCAACTTTTTCATCACCGGCCCTAATTTACCATCCGTCGTCACCTCTGCTCAAATTCTTCTGAATAGAGTACAGGAATGGTCTCTCGTTAACTGCATGACCACCATTAACAGCAAGAAAAGTCAGGTTGTATTATTTCGAACTCCTTTCAAAAAAAATGAAGCTCAGCAAGCACTTGGCCTAAAATATTCCACCAATCTCCTCCCGCAGGTCGAAGTTGCCAAGTTTCTTGGTGTCCACATAGACTCCTCCCTATCATTTGCAACTCATGTATCCTGCATCAGATCCATAATTTTGCGACAGGTAAGTATGATTAATCGTGTGAGAGTAATTTTCTTCCCCCTGATATCCTTGTCACCCTTTATTACTCTTTTATTTACCCATATATCTCATACTGAAGATCTGTTTGGGGCAACACTTATCCTTCAGTTACCAATAAATTAAAAACTGCCAAAAACCGTGCCATCAAAGCAGTTTTTTTTTCGGCTGCCCCGACTATATCCCACCCAGGACTTGTTCTCCGATTTTGGTATTATTCCTTTTGAACAAATTATTAAAAAATTAAATTTATCCCTTGCATACTCCGCTTACCACAAAAACCTTCCTCCCCAATTATTATCTTATTTTAATTGCAATAATTCTGAAGGCCTATGTCTCCGTTCATCCAACCGTTCCTTTATTGTCCCCAAGTGTGTCTCTAGCTCCACCCAGCGATCCCCCATTTATAAATCTATACTTCAATGGAATGTGATACCCCCCAGTATCGAGCTATCTACAAGTTTTCGCACGCTGTATAACAATGTTACTAAACTTTGATATTATAAATCTCTAAATTTTTAATCAATTTGCTTCAATTTACCCCGTGTTTTCTCTTTTTTTCTGTATTTTCTTTTTTTTCCTCTCTTGTTCATTTTCAATTTTTTGTTGTTATGGTCCTCAACAAGTTCGATTCCAGGATCCATATTATTATTGGTGTTATGTTTCATCTTGTTTTTATTTCAATAAATTGAATTGAATTGAATTGAATTTCCAATCGAATGGGCCTTTTTTGAAGTTTCTACGACAAACGCTTTCGATAAAATCTTATATGCCCCCAGGGCATAAGTTCCATCTGAGTTGGAAGGGCAGGAAGAAGAAAGTTTTTTGATACTATTCTGCCAGCCCAAATCACAATACCTGTCTCGCCATTTGCTTGCCGAGCTTAAATCTCTTCACACAGTTTTGCTCTTTTAGTCCTGTCTGCTTAAAAAAATGTAAATGTTTTTACTTTTATAACTTTAATAAATTAAATAATATTAACATTTTGATTACTAAATATCAGTATATGTATATTAAACTGACAATGCACATTCATTTGTATTTTTTTTTCAGTAAAGTGCAAATTATGTTCTGGCCTTGGGAAGGTATAGGGGTTTTGAGCCCAACTTATGTTAATTTCTGCTCGTTTTGAGTTTGACTCGGTTATTTATTGTAATTTCTGTCCGTTTTGGTTTTCATTTGTTTGTCAATGATGATTTGTGGTAGTTTCACGTTTGGTAGATTATTTGATTTTTTTGAACTACGTTGAATAAAATGACCATCTCAAAATTTTGATTGGATGTGTTTGCGGAAAAGGTGGGCGTGACAGGGGGGTTAGTTGCCCTCCAATCACTTTCGACTATTAAAAAGGATACTAGCCCTTTGAATTTCCAATCGAAT
This sequence comes from Artemia sinica, assembly GCA_027921565.1. Taxonomy (NCBI): domain Eukaryota; kingdom Metazoa; phylum Arthropoda; class Branchiopoda; order Anostraca; family Artemiidae; genus Artemia; species Artemia sinica. The sequence continues at coordinate 22,227,270 of CM051275.1, forward strand.
GAGCCTTTTTGAAGTTTCTACGACAACGCCCTCTATAAAAACCTTATATTCCCCCTGGGCATAGCTTACAACCCTTGCCTTGAGGCGGTGGGGGAGTTTTCTCTTCAAAAACATAATTTCTATCCGGAAATCAACTACGCTGAACAAAATGGCTATCTCAAAATTTTGATTGGACGTGTTTTGGGAAATGGTGGGCGTGGAAGGGGTGTTAGTTGCCTTCCAATCACATTCGACTATTAAAAAGGGCACAAGCCACTCCAATTTCTAAATGAATGAGTGCTTTTTGAAGTTTCTACGACAACTTCTTCGATACGAAGTGCCCTGCTCTAAAGGAAAAAAAAAAAATAATACATTGTGCCACCATCGTTCTTATATGCCCCCAGGGCATAACTTAAAACCCTTGCCCTGAAGACTGTGGGGGAGTGTCCTCCTCAAAAACATAATTTCTATCTGGAAATCAACTACGCTGGACAAAATGGCTCTCAAAATTTTGATTGGATGTGTTACGGGAAATGGTGGACGTGGAAGGGGTGTTAGTTGCCTTCCAATCACTTTCAACTATTAAAAAGGGCACAAGCCACTCCAATTTCAAATTGAATGAGCCCTTTTTGAAGCTTCTGCGACAACTTCTTCGATACGAAGTGCCCTGCTCCAAAGGAAAAAAATAATGATAAATATTACATTGTGCCAACATCGTTCTTATATGCCCCCAGGGCATAACTTAAAACCCTTGCCCTGAGGGTTGCGGGGGAGTGTCCTCCTCAAAAACGTATTTTCTATCTGGAAATCAACTACGCTGAACAAAACGGCTATCTCAAAATTTTGATTGGATGTGTTTGGGGGAATATGGGCGTCGGGGGGGGGGGGGGGGTAGTTGCCCTCTAATCACTTTCAACTATTAAAAAGGGCACTAGCCACTCCAATTTCCAATCGAATGAGCCCTTTTTGAAGTTTCTATGACAACTCCTTCGATATGAAGTGCCCTGGTATGAAAAAAAAAACAACAAATAAATAAATAATACATTGTGCCAACATCGTTCTTTACTTAGGCATTGCGATTGCGCTGCCTATGATAGAAAAAAATTGAAGGTTCTGACTTCAGTATTTTTCAGCCCCTTTTTTTACGAGTCTTATATCTTTTTTTGCTCAAACGTTTTAGTTAAAAGATTTTTACGTATCGTTGCTGCCACACCCAAATGTGGCAATTTCACATCTTTGATAAATATCAAAAAGCGTTATGAAGCTGTTCAAATGAGGATTAGTAAGGCGGTGTAAGTTCAATTTGCCCCTCACAGTTTGCCGCTCCTGATCTAAGCTGCTCTAATGATCCTCCCCATGAGAACAGCTTAGCAAACGGTTTTCGACTATTCCCTCAGAAGTTTGAAATGTTTTTTTCTTTTCTTTTTTGGTGTGTTAGAAACGGTATTTAATGTTATGCTTCATCCTAAAAATAGAAATGCATGACGTGGTCGCATTATCATTTGAAACACTATCAACAACATTATTTACCAAAGAATATTATCTTCATATACGAAGTAAAAAGGCCTTATCCAGGGAGGGGGAGGGGGTTGAACCCCCCTTCCCCCGAAATGTTTGTCCGACTCGTAAAAACGTAACAGAAATGAATATAAAAAAAGTTTTGATATGTTTGTTAAAGTTTTTTTTTGTACTCCCCCCCCCCCCCCGAAAAAATCCTTTCGTAACCCCTCCTCCCTCAAAAAAGATCCTGGATACGGCCCCCGCGGGGTGAATTTATAGTGTTAATTAGAAATTACTAGCCATTAAACGTCACTCTAAAAGTACTGGTAGCCCATTAGCCCTAGCTTTTCCACTTGAGACATGGCACCAAAAGTGCCGTTTTAGTGCCATTTGGAACTTGCTGACGGTTGAATTTATAGGAAGGACGTAGATATGTGCAATATCTTTTATGAACTATTTAAAATCTGTCAAGATTTCTGCGATACCAATACGCCTAATAACAATGCGCTAATATCGATACGCGTGATATCAATATGTCCGACACCGATACAGTGTGCCGCCCTTTCCCCAGGGACTAAGGAGGGTCATATCATCACCAAAACCAAATATATTTGACCTTTGAACTATATTGAACAAAACGGCTATCTCAAATTTGAGATTGGATGACTTGGGAGAGTGGGCCTTTAGGGAGGGAGCTAGTTGCCCTCCAATCTTTTTGGTTACTTAAAAGGGCACTAGAAAATTTAATTTCCGTTCGAACGAGCTATTACGCATATCTCTATGATGTTCTGGTCACCCCCTAGCCTTGCTAGAAAAAAAAAAAAAAAACAAAAAAAAAAACGAGAGACAGATCAGTGCTACCCATGCAAAAAAGTCATTTTCCTTGTTGTTCGAGGAGGGGGATTGTAATTTCCCATTGCTAGGTTCTCGATCGTGCTGATTCCGATGGTAGACTTTTCATTTTGATCTGACGCCATTTTTGAGGGGTTTCAGACTTTTTTCGAAGTCACCATAAATTTCTTTTCGCAATAAACTTTTACTTTTAAGACGAACTGAAATAATAGTTACCATTCCTGAATCAATGTCAGATGCAATTTTTTTCACTAGGTAGTTTTTTCTAAACGTATTTTTTAACTTTTGATTAGTATGGGCTGTGGTTCGCTCTTTTCTAGGTTGTAGCTACCGCTGCAACCATGATCACACTTACGAATGGTAAAATTGATAAACGTCACGTAGGTATGAGCAATAGCTTTCAAATGAGCCATTAAACATAACTCTTAAAAGTTCTGGTAGCCCCACTAGCCCCAGCTTTTCCACTTGAGACATGGCACCAACAGTTTCGTTTTTAGTGCCATTTGGAGGTTGCTGGTGGTGGATTTATATGAAGAACGACGTAGATATGAGCAAAATCTTTTATATGAGCTATACAAAATCTGTCTACGATGTTCTGGTAGCCTGCTAGTGCCACCCCTTGAGAAATGACACAAAAAAGTGTCATTTTAGTGCTATATGGCACTTGCAGATGGTGGAATTTAAAAAAGGACGTAGATATAAGAAATAGCCTTGATTGAGCCATTAAGCATCTCTCTATGATGTTCTGGTAGCTCGCTAGGTTTGCTGAAAAAAAAAGAAAAAAAAAGAAAAAAAAAAGGGAGACAGATCCGTGCTACCGATGCAAAAAAAGTGATTTTCCTTGTTGATCAAGGAGGGGATTGTAATTTCCCTGTACTAGGTTTTCGACTATGCTGATTCCAATGGTACACTTTTTATTGTGATCTGACGCCATTTTCGAGGGATTTCAGACTTTCTTTCGAAATCACCATAAATTTCTTTTCGCAATAAACTTTTTACTTTTAAGACGAACCAAAATAATAGTTACCATTCCTGAGTCAGTGTCAGATGGCAAGTTTTTTTTCACTAGGCAGTTTTTTTTTTCAAAACGCGTTTTTTTTTTTTTTCAATTTCGGTTACTATGGGCTGTGGTTTGCTACCGATGCGTGCGATACCGATACGCCCGATACCACGTACAGCCCTTCCCCAGGGACTATGGAGGGTTATATCATCATTAAAACCATATTTATTGGACCTTTGAACTATTTCAAACAAAATGACTATTTCGAAATTTTTATAGGACGACTTTGGTGGCAGGGTCCTTTAGAGGGGGGGGGGGGGGGGGCTAGTTGTCCTCCAATATTTTCGGTCACTTAAAAAAGGCACTAGGAAATTTAATTTCCGTTTAAATGAGTCATCAAACATCTTCCTATGATGTTCTGGTCACCCGCTAGGCCTGTTGAAAAAAAAAAAAAAAAAAAAAAAAAAAAAAAAAAACGGGAGACAGATTGGTGCTACCCATGCAAAAACTGGTTTTTTTCCTCGTTGTTCAAGGAGGGGGACTGTATTTTCCTGAACATGGTTTTCGACCATGCTGACTCCAATGGTATACTTTTCATTTTGATCTGACGCCATTTTCGAGAGGTTCAGCCTTTTTTTCGAAATCACCATAAATTTCTTTTCGCAATAAACTTTTTACTTTTAAAACGAACCGAAATAATAGTTACCATTACTGAATCAGTGTCAGATGGCAATTTTTCTTCACTAGCCATTTTTTTTTTCAATACGCATTTTTTAACTTTTGGTTACTATGGGCTGTGGTTCGCTCTTTACTAGGTTGCAGCCACCGCTGCAACCATGATACCAGGTAAATACATTAAAGTGATTAGTGCTATACATGAGAATGAAATTGCTGCGGTTAGGGTAGGAAATTATGTTAGTAGTGGTCTAGTATTCAATCAGGAGTTAAGCAGGGTTGCGTTCCATCTCCATTGATGTGGGTAATTTTGATGTACTTTGTCCTAAGATGCATAGCAAAGGCAATGAGAGAACACGGAATCAAATGGGAGAGTAAAACTCTCCTATATTTAGATTATGCTGATGATTTAAGCGTCCTAGATTAAAATGTCAACAAAATGGAATGTTTACATATTTTGCGGGTTCAGTCTGCAAGAATAGGTTTAAAAATTAATTTTAAGACGACTGAGTCGTTAAGACTTGGAATAAATGTGGTTGAAAAATGGATGTTGCGTAATGAGAAGATCGATCAAGTGGACAGCTTCATTTACCTAGGTATTATTATTATTAGTAAAGGCGGTGGGTGCAGTGAAGATGTTAAAAGTGCAGTAGCCAAGGCCTAGCGTGTTTTTACATAGCTGAAAAAAGTTTGGAAGAATAGGAAGATAAGCCTGCGACGTGGACGCTCCGAAAAACGGAGTAGGGTTTGCTAGGTGTTTTCCAGACATATTGTTTATGGATTGTTTGGGGACCCGACTGACTAACCGTGTCTCAAACAGTAAGCTGTATAGAAAGTGTAGTTCAATCCCGCTTTCTAGGGCTATAATGAGAGAACGGATGAGATGGCTAGGACACGCTCTGAGGATGAAGAATGACAGATTTACGGATGAAGAAAAGACTGTTCTTGTCGGCCAACCGTCTAGGGCCAAACGAAAAGCAGCAGGTTGGCCCCGAACGGGGGGGGGGTGTGGTAAGGAAATATTCAAGGGAAACAGGAACTTCTTGGGAGTTTGTAAGGAGGGAAACTTTGGATAGATTGGGATGGAGGAGGATCTTGCGTAGCTGTGTTGGTCTCAGCTGGCTCGATACTGCAGTGATCTGTTAGTAGCAGTAATAGTTGTAAGGTCCGATTCAGCGGCTTCAACTGGGGATGGGACATCCGTCCCCTAGATTTTTTTATCTTAATAGAACATATAGGAGTAGGAAAACCCCTCTCCTGAGTTAACCGAAAGGGACCCCCACTGTAAATTTGTGCAATTTGAGCTTGGAATCTCCCTCTTTTATGCATCAGATATCTCCCAGAAAATTCTTTTTTTCCACCCTAAGCATCAGAACTCTTTGCACTTGCGCATAATGGGACCAATTTGAGACGCATAGAGGGGGAGGGGTATCTTCCGTCGAACCGCTATAAAATATAAATAAATTGCTGGTTATTTGTTTATCAAGGAATAACTTCTGCCTCTCAAGTCTCTATTTTGCTTCTTGTTTGTGATTTTGTTCTTGTATTTTCTTCTATTTCTTGTTTTATTTTTCCTCACTTGGTCATATACTTTTTAATCGGTACGAAAATAATTTAGTGTTGTTGATGGTTAACTGATTTTGTTTTATTTTGTTTTTACCTCTCTCTCTTTCAGCTCTTTTTAGTTAGAGGTTTCCTTCGTTGTTTCTTTATCTAATATATTTTACCTTTGAATTGATTTTTGTGTTCGTGATCCATTATATGAAAGTAGAAATACGAACGGAATTTGTACTCTCTAAATATTAACATCTGTTTATTTAATTCGTAAATGTGAAAAAAATTTAAATAGTTTTTTCCGTATATTTTATTCTATTTCTCGTTTTATTTTTTTCTTCTTCTATTTCTTGTTCTATTTTTCTACTTCGTCTTCAATTTTTTGTTCTATTTTTCGTACCTTGGTCCTTTACTTTTTATTCAGCGGGAGAATGAGTTAATATTTGTAAAGCTTTAATAATTTTAATTTATTTTTATATCTCTCCCTCTACTTTTTCCTTTTTTAAATCTTTCACGTTTTATTTTAGTGTTTAGTCAAATATATGAATTTGAACGTATAAATAAAATGAGTCCTTTCATTTTGACAGACATTTAATAATCAAGGGGTCGCGAATTCAACTTTGTTACTTAATTAGTCGCATATCCCATTTAGATCTTGGAACCGATCTATTAGATATTCTAATACTAAGACGGTGCAAAAAGAAATTGAATTCATAGTTTAATCGCCAGGATTATATTTTTGCAAAAATATTCACTATTTTTTTTGTTTAGGTTTATTCGTCATGGAATTTTTTTTTGTATTTACTGTAACTGCTAAAAACTCTTTTCTACTAACAACTTTTTTAGGGTTTGGTAGCTTAAGTTAAATTTTTTTTTTCTAAATTTAAATTTTTATTTATGTCTTGTCTATGTGGATTAACGACGCGTTTTGTCAGCAAAGGTCCTTGCGTCAGCCCGGTGGCAGCTGGGATTGATTCCCGGGCTCCGTAATGACCATTAGAAATCACTCCACTATGCCATCACAGACACTTTTGATTTATGTCTGTTATTTAAGAGTTGGTATGAAAGTCGGGACAATCTCAAGACTGGGGGTGGCCTTTCCCCTATGCGTGCTTGCCTAGGTCGATGCTCTGTGCATTGGGTCTTCTCATTGATACAGTATAATCTAAATTCATTTTTTAGATTCCGCTGAATTTTAAGAAAGAGAGTGGAACTAAGAATATTCCTAGCCAAAAGGCCACAAAAGCTGCCAGAAAAGAATCTCAGCTGAAGGTCTCTGTCCCCTCAACACCTGAAAATCGTTTTAAAAGTCTTTCCACAGAAGGAAATGATTTACCAAGTAAAAAATTTAAAAACAATGGATATGAAGGAGAAAATGTAACCTCATTTCGACTGACAATACCGATTTCCAATTCTGCAAAAATGAAGTCTCCAATCAAAATCGGAAGGGCTAAGGATCAAATAAAAAACATTGAAGAAAAACACCCAATGACTTCCAGTTCAGAAGTATCGAAGCATCGAAGCAAACTTGACAATGAAGGAGGGAAATCAAATACTCCTGATCAGACTCCCCCTGTCCCAGTTTTTGCAAGACAACGGTCTTTTGCCGATGTGGTTAAAACCAGTCCTCATAGAAATACTGACACTGTTCTAGCAAAACTAACGATACCTACCGGGAAAGCCACGCTAAATGGTGAGATGGAAGGGGATAGACAAGTTAATATTACTTTACTACCATCTCCCGGAGGGAAAATAAAAAATGAGATGGAAGAGGGTTTAGCTGCAGATATAGTTATCCCTCAACCATTATCCGACTTTTTACCCGATACCAGGAATAATTTGGATATGAGAAAGGAAAAACAAAAAACAGCGGAGGATATCTTAAAAGATAACCAGGAACCCATTTGTAGACAAAGATCATTTGCAGAAGTGGTACGGTTACTACCTCAAACTGAGAAAATTGCAATCATACCGAAAACACAAAATATGGCCAATAAGCTTGTAAGTAAATCATCGCAGTATGAAAAACCTACTCTTCAGAAAGTCTCAAGGGCAAATTATTTGTTGAAAAATACTGTTTTCGGTATGAAAAACGATATCCATCAAAATAATGCATATGCAGAGGAAGAAAAAAGAGTGAAATCGCACCTGATAACGGATGATTTTATCAGCCGTACCGAAGAACGGGGGGTGCTAACCTAAATAAAGAGTCTGATTCAAGGATCCCCCCTCAAGTTAAAGATCATTCTGAAAGCATGGCTAAATCATTCCCAGTTCTTAAAACTGGTGAAACAAAGTTGTACTAAGGTCAAGGTCGGATATCATCAGACCCCAAATTGTTGATACAAAGTTTATAAACAACGATGTCAAAACAACTAACATTTTATCAGCAATTGATTCAGCTGTTAGCGAAAGGAGTAAAAAATCTGCAGCAGAACTAATGAAAGAGGTTACTCAGAAGAGAAAAAAATATGCTGGAGAATAAAAATAGAGTTGACGCAAAAAATATTCTTGAAACAGCTTCAAATCCTATCTTAAATAAAGAGATGGATAGAATTCACGAAAAACAAATCGGGGAACAATTTAAACAGCAGTTGGTGAAAATGGACTTAAAATCAGTAAAGGTTACCAGAACGAATTCAAATATTCATGTATCAAAAAATAAGTGCAAGCCTAGAATACGCTCAAACTCTATTCTTGGCAACAACCTAGGTGCCAACTCTTGCAACTGGCGAGCAAGACCTTGTGTTGGTGAAAGCAATGAACGATTCCCTGGAAATACCCAGAGTCCACAAAAACGCCAGATGAAAGATGAAAAAAGCTACCCAAAACATGCTGCAGCTGCAGCTCTAATGTCAAATTTAGAACCACTTGACAACACTGGAAAACAATCACGGCCTTTTTTTGTCGCCTGTGATGTCGCTAAAACAAAAAACGATGGATATAATCGAGCTAAACATTCAAAGCCTGGGCAGTTTGTTGATAAAGAAAGTGTTAACTTGACTACAATATGTAATAAAATATGCGATGGATGGAGAAAACAGAGGGAAAAAAGAAGTGCAAGGGGGGGAAAGCAAGATTATACAATTGAACTACCCGGAAGTGCAAGGCGACGACGAAGGAATTAATAAGATAACTGAGCCAGTGCATCTCAGTGAAACCAAAAAAACATAACCTCACATGACCTAGAAGATATCAATCACGCTGAAACTAAAGAAAATACATTACTATTACCAGATACAACATATAAAGCAACTAACGATATCCAAAGGCAGAGGCCCAAAGGCAAAAAGATTTGTTCGGACGTGTCTGGAAACCTTTGCCAAAATATTAGCTGTTCTGATTCATTCATGAAAATTAGGCAATTCAGGAAAACGCCTATCCATGGATTGGGTGACATAACTAAGGTAAAGAAGGACTTGAAGTGTGTTTAGTAGATTGTTAATGATGTGGAGAACGACGATTATCAGTGCGCTTGTCAAAAGAAATTAATTTAGTGAACTCGTCAATTTTGTTTAACAGCTTGTTTAATTTGAATTTTTAGTGTAATTGATATGGACTGCAATTGAATAGTGTTTTTGGGAAATGGTGAAAGTCTACAAAAATTGAGTAGCTGAAACAGCTATTTTATATTTTTTTTTTTCAAATCCAATAGTATTGATGGAAGAAAAGGTTAATTTACGCTTTATGTTATTGTTTCCGCATGAATAATGAGTGCTAGGACGATTGTAGTTCTTACGATCGGCTTAGCTTTAGTTAAGAAATATTAGTTTTAATATTAGCTTTAGGTGGCTTAGCTTTAGTTAAGAAATATTCTTCTTTTTTCTTTTTTGAAAAAAGTTAGACCTTCGGGGCTAACTTGGCAAATTTGGACCTAAAAGTTACACCTTTGGTAAAATTACACATCAACAGGTTTTGGGGTGTTGGGAAAAGTTACTAAAATTCATTACTGAAACTTTCATGTGTAAACCTCTGCTGTCACCACTCTGTAAAACCTTTATTTAGTTCTTTCTATTTTTATGCCCATTTTGTATTGGCAGATGTAATGGTTTGCGTAAATTCCAAAGATAGACGATAAACGTTGGTACATGGTCTTTATTAAATAACGTGAGAATACACATAGAGAAAATAAGGTAGCACAAGAACAACTAGCTACGACGAAGGCGAAAAATGGACTGCCATTCCAAGCATACACTTGGTCCCGACTCTCTAATATCGGAAGTCCCAGTGGTTGGTTGTTCACTGGCCTGAGAATAAAAGGTTTCACACGATAAGCTTTGGTCCTCCCGGAAGACCCCATAGCGAAACCATTGTTGACATATACATTGCTAACTCTGTTAGTAACGAGACACCAGGAAAAGGCTTCTCGAATTTATGTTCCAAATACTTTACAGATTCTCTCCCCCCCTGATTTAAGTTAAATTTCCCAAATTTGGCTTATCCCCTTATAATTAAACCCTCAAACTTTAATTTAATTCAAAACATTCAATATCCTTCCCAAATTATTCACTTCTCACCTACTAACATTCTACAGCATAAACTAGTAAACAATTACATAATATAAACACTACACAATACTTGCATAAGTAAACACTTACATAGTATAAACGAACCACACTAACAACCGTAGTCGGAAACTGGATATTTTAACACTTCACTTTTCTCTGTATACTTTAAAATAGACTTGTTCCCCATACCCCGAACTTGATGAGGACAAGGAAAGTTGGGATTATGTATAAAATTCGGATTAGGGCAAAAGGAATGACCGAGAAAGGCTAATTAATCCTGAAAATACCGGTGACAAATAAATGAAATTGCATAAACTTATAAATAATGGAATAGATATGTCAACCATTGCAGTTTGATTGGCCTACCATGCTGCAATGACATCAAGATATTATTACCAATAAAATCCTCGGGGTTTTATTTCTATGAACGCCTCGGTTTTGACCTATTTGGGTTTGCTCTACTAACTTGTGGTTCGACAAATGGCAGTACTACTGTTGATATCTCTACATAACTATTAGCGCTACGCATTAAAACCATCCCGTGAGGCATCAACTTCATCCCACTGGACCTCAAAACCAGCCCCCTTTCCACCTTTTTTTTTTTTGTTTCTCATCCCACGGGACCTCAAAACCAGCTCCCTTATTCCTGGGTATCCAAACCGCCCTGCGAGACATCAGTACCACCTCGCAGTGCAACAAAAAAAAAACCCATCCCGTGAGGCATCAGTACCATCCCACGGGACCTCAAAAACCAGCTCCCTTTCCATGGGTAGCCAAACCGCCCTGCGAGCATCAGTACCATCTCGCAGTGCAACAAAAAAAAATCATCCCGTGAGGCATCAGTACCATCCCACGGGACCTCAAAACCAGCTTCCTTTTCCTGGGTAGCCAAACCGCCCTGCGAGGAATCAGTACCATCTCGCAGTGCAACAAAAAAAACCATCCCGTGAGGCATCAGTACCATCCCACGGGACCTCAAAACCAGCTCCCTTTTCCTGGGTAGCCAAACCGCCCTGCGAGGAATCAGTACCATCTCGCAATGCCTTCTCATTATCATTGAGTCCAAATTTCACCCTCCTCAGCGCAGAAAAAAATTCATCGGAAAAAGAAGACGTGTCTCCTTTCCCCACTATCTGTTCTATCTGTTCATATTGCTTTGCAACCTTGTACGCATCACCTAAACAAAAAAAAAATAATTCTGCACTATTCTCTAACAAATACCGTTTGTAGGACGGTCTGATCCCCTCCTTGAATAAATTAAGAGCAAATCTTCCAAGGACTACACCATCTTCCCTGGCTTCTAAGGACACCCTACATGACCTTCCTAATTTTGCATCCTTCTATAGAATAGATATGCCCTTTCATCCTTAAATTGAGCCACGCCTACAAACTCTGCAACCATTTTGCCTACTATTTTGCCTGGGGCATATGCTACAAGTAATCCACGTTTTAAACTTGACAAATTTATAATCGAGGGGAGTCAAATAAAAGAAATGGAAATATGCCATTTATCCTCCACTGTTTTACAAAATCAAAAGCAACCTTTTTGTTATATCCAGTTTTCGCCGGGTCAAATATAGGAATATAATAACTGACATATTGAGATTAAAATTTGAAAAAGCAATTATTCTAAAAAATTAAATATTTTGTTTTAAACACAGCTCTTTAATTACGGACGCCAGATTTTGGGCAATAAACTTCACCTTTAACAACAAGGGTCTAATAAAATTTACTGGGTTGTTTAGTCGTGCTAAATCACTTACGAAAGATAGTCCGTTCCAAATCCAATTGTAGTTGGTCTCAATTAAATCACTAGCGTCAAATGTAGTCACAATTAAGAATTAATTTTCCATTATCGAATTCAAAATGTTAAATTTTGGTTGGAAACTGTCAAATGTAGATCACACGTCGACTGTATAAAATCAGATAAAAAAAATTTACCAAACGTAGAATGGCTAAGTGAAGGTAGAAATCAACCGGAGACTCTCAGTTGTAGAAATTTGAATTAGTAGGTAGAAGCTATCGCGAGGAAATCCATATTAGCCACTGTGTAACAGCCTATTTCAAAATGTTCATTTAAAGGAAAGTGTTTCTCAAGAAGGCACTTTGAATAGAAGAAAGTTCAATAGCTCGTAACGTTTTCGATGTCATATTAATCAGTCTTTTTGCAGTATTCGCGGTTCAATATCACAAGCAATTTTGGTAGCGGCGAAATACCTCTTCAATATGTTGCCAGTATTTAGCGTAAGATGTCGTAAGTACTTATAACGGTCACTCAAATGTCACTTGTGGAGGTTTTCCCCTAGTGATATATGCTCCACTAGTTTTTAACCGCTTGCCACCACTCTGTAAACCTCTGCTTAGTTCTTTCTATTTGTATGCCCATTTTGTATTGGCAGATGTAATGGTTTACGTAAATTCCAAAGATAGACGATAAACGTTGGTACATGGTCTTTATTAAATAACGTGAGAATACACACAGAGAAAATAAGGTAGCACAAGAACAACTAGCTACGACGAAGGCGAAAGATGGACTGCCATTCCAAGCATACACTTGGTCCCGACTCTCTAATATCGGAAGTCCCCGTGGTTGGTTGTTCACTGGCCTGAGAATAAAAGGTTTCACACGATAAGCTTTGGTCCTCCCGGAAGACCCCATAGAGAAACCATTGTTGACATATACATTGCTAACTCGGTTAGTAACGAGACACCAGGAAAAGGCTTCTCGAATTTATGTTCCAAATACTTTACACATGAATGGACTTACATCCTAAAAAGCAAGAGAGGGGGTTTTCAGGCTTCTATTCCCCCCCTCTTCTCTACTAGCAAGGCTTTGAGGATTCAGTGAAGATAGGCCAAACTTTGTCGTAACGATTTATCTACGAACTTGTTCCAGAGCCTGCTTTTGCTGGGCGGTAGATCTTGAGAAAATGGTTCCCATGATCTGAGATAGACTTGAGGCCAAATTTGAATTTTCGCTAGAAGTTAGAGTCCGCGTTCACAGAATGTATCAAACCTTGTCAGTAGGAAAGGAGCGTAAGCATGATATTGGAAACGCCTTCCCAGACCCATACTTCTATCTTAAACCTATTTCCGCGATTTTTTTTCGTTTACCTACCTTGGGGGAGGTGGAGGATCAGTTCAAAAGATCTTTCAAGGTTCTGAGATGGGAAGGGGGAGGATGAGATGGCTCGGACGCCTTCTGCGGATGAAGGATGACAGACTGCCAAAGATTATCCTTGTCGGCTAACTGTCTAGGTCCAAACACAAGCGGGTCGTCGCCGAATGGGGTGGGAGGAAGTTGTAAGAAAAAGGTTTAAGGGAAACGGGAACTTCTTGGAGGGTGTAAATAAGGAGGCTTTGAATGGATTGGGATGGAGGAGGAGCGTGCTTAGCAGTGTTGGCCTCAGGCAGCTTGGTGCTGCAGTGAGTTTTTTTGTTAGTAGTAGTAATGGTACTTAAGTGTTATACGAGAAAACACTCGAGGAGTGAAGTTTGGTTAATGCTAATGAAATATACCTAAGTAAGATAAAATATAATAGTTCAGAAATAAATTTGGGCTATATATTTGCACGTTAGGGGTGGGGTAATGATGGTAAAGCATAGCATGTATTAAATACGTAACCTAAACAAACCTATTCTAAGCTAACCAAAATACAAACCAAATATTTAATTAAAATATAGCTATCCACGGTCAGACACTATGTTCTATCACTATACATTGCAAACCAACCGGGATAAAAACCGGGTAGTGTTTCAAGTGTTTTTCATATAATACGCAAGTACCATAATAATAGTTTCAAGGCCCTACTTTAGATTGTATATCCATCCCTGAGAGTTTAATCCATCCAGCTCAACAACTTTCCAAGAAACCGCTCACCTAGAATATAACACAATTTTATGGGTTAACCCCCCCCCCCCCCCGCCTCAGGATTCGGCATCGGTATAATGACCGTAATGTTATATTCGGTATAGTTAGTTGGGTTTTTGTTCCAAACCGGAAACGGGCACGTCTTTAACGAAGAGGGTCCAAATTCGGTATTGGAACTGTGACTTACAGTGGTTTCTACAACTAGGTTTCGTGATTTACCAAGCAACCATAGAGATTTCAGTCAATGTGGATGCTCGAATAAACGAAAAAAGTAGCTTCTATTTGCTGCAATACACAACACAGCTCTACTAGGTTGTTCTTAAAGCACCAAGGACCGTGAAATTGAATTCTAATTGGGTACTTGTATGACATACGCCCTACCCAATGTTCTTCTAATATATTTTCTCTGACACTCAATACTAATGAAATATAACAAAGTAAGATAAAAATATAATACTTTAGAAACAAATTTGGGCTATATGTTTGCACATTGGGGGGGGGGGGTAGTTGTAAATTATAGCGGGTCTGCATGCCTAATGTGTTAGGTACAATTATTCTGTATATTATGTAGTAAGAATTGTTTTCTAACTTCACACTGTCAAATACTTTACCAATACTCCCCCCCCCCTGCACCCCTAATGTGCAAATATATAGCACAAGTTATATATTTTCCATCTATTCTGTCACTTTTCTGTGTCTGTCTAACGCTAAGCTGAAAGAAACTAACGACAAAAAACTAGTTTATGTAATGCGTCAATAAATGAACAACTTGAGCGCGGTAGGGCGTTTATCATACAAGTACCTCTAATTGTTTGAATTGGTTAAGGGAAACTATCACAGCCATGTATGTCTTAACAAATTGGAAATGCCATTTTAATGACAAAAACCTTCGTATGCAGTTATGCAATTTTTGGTAATAGCGGGTGTCAATTAAAAAAGAAATATGTGTAAAATCAGCGAAAAACATTTGCAACCCGACATCTTTTTTCACGTTTTAAAAAAAAACCCGTGGAACAACTTGCAGAACTTAGTTATGCATCGATATAGCAAAAATTAAAGGTTTCTTTTCTTTGTCTATTAATATATGCAGGGGCGGATACAGGATTTTTTTAGGGGGGGGGGGCAAAATAGGTTGATCCAAAAAAAAAAATTTAGGGCGGGGGACAAAATAGGTTGATCCGATAAACTTGCGTTAGTAGCAAGTTTAATTAACGCAAACTTGAGTTAATTAAGTAGATTTTACTACTTTAGACTACGCTAGGGGGACCCCCCCCCCCCTCTGGATCCGACACTGAATATATGCAGTTTCTAAAAGCTATGTAATTACCATGTAAAACCCTGTGTATGTAAAAGACCTTTAAAACCCTGTGTAAGGCACGGTTTTCATACCCATTTGTACCATCTCCTCTTTGAAGACACAGTTGTTTCAGGTTGAAAGCTGGAACGCGACAAGTAACACAACGGAATACAAGTCAATTTAACCGGGATTCGAATATAGATGGGTAGGCCTATATGCATGTAGGATGCATGTGGAATTTAAACTAGAATACAATTGGATTGCATTTTGATTGGTTCTTTTGGTGTGTGCGTTAAATTTATAGTGTGATAGCATCGTTGTAAGTTTGGATGTTTAAAGTCAGAAAATTGTTCTAAAAGCTAAAATACCGGGTCGCCATTTCAAGAATGACTGTTTTAGCAAATCAAGGGTAAGTTTCAGGCAATAGAAAATACTTCTCGCCTCCCTGGTTTTTGTGAGATGGTCCATCTATTAAAATCATAGTAAAATATGATTTTAATTTAGCTGTACACGAGGAGATTAAAGAAACCCTTACAAATTAGCCCAAGGGCCACCTTCCCCAGAAACCGTAGGTACAGCTAGCCACATTTTTAGGCGAGTATATGGGGGATTTTTATTCGGAGAATGGACAGTACACATTTGGACTGTCTTATTCTTATTCTTCCCGTCATATTCAAAACTGTTAAGTCCGGATATAAACTTTAAGGATTTATAAAATTATATAAACATATAAACATTTATTAGCCCGGTCTTTATTTTTTTTTTTTTTTTTTTTTTTTTTTTTTTTTTTTTTTTTTTTTTTTTTTTTTTTTTTTTTTTTGATTATCCATATAATAAAATCCTGGCCAGAGGACGCCCATTTTCAGAAACTATGCACACCAGGTGGGGCGTGCCAAGCGTGGTAGGAGTTTGCCAGGTGTGGCGAAAACTGTGCCAAGTATGGTGGAACTGTGTGGCACACGTGGCGTTTTGAGATGTATACTAGGTGGCGGCAAGTAGGCACCCCCTCGAATCGTGGTTTTTGCTGTGATTTAGGTATATCTCACCATCTGTGGGTTGGTTCTAAAATTCTACAGCTGTCTACAGCAATTTGTGATAGTCTCTGCGGTTTTCAGAGAAAAACAAAGTCGAAGGACTTCCTTGATCTTCCCCCCCCCCCACACTAGAAAAGTCTCGGTTCGCCTGAGTTACGTACTGGTGCTTTCGTATATTAATTATTTTAAGTTCACAAGTCTAAAGAGGGGTTTTGAAAAGCCGAACCATTCATTGATTCAGTTTTGAGCTACAAAATTATTTGGTTTTTGTACAGGATCCTTTATATGTCGTAGTGGCCCCAATTTATTGACTAATAACGTTTGTAACCTTTCTGATTCGTCTCGATTCAAGTTATAATTATGCACATAGTGTATTTTGATTGTGAACACCGATATGTACTCCAAACCAGAAGGTATCATTTGTGTTGGTTTAGTTCAATCATTAGCTATATAAAACAGCAAAATGTTAGAATAAATAAATCTTAGCCTTATTAATTATGAAATGCCTTGTTTCAAATTTTATACCTCCAAAGAATTCTAAATTACTGAAAAGGTGAGGAGAATACAAACTAGTAACAAGATAAAGACAAGGGATATTTAGTCTAGATTTTAGTCTTACTACTGATTTGTATTCTAGCAACCGAGGAAAGAGAGAAGTTTTGTCGGCTATACAAATGGAAACTATAAACAGGTAAGCCGTTTTGCCAAGGATGTATTTTGTGGGGGGGGGGAGTTGTTGTTTTTCCTCCTTTGGCTCAAGAGTAACAAAACATGGATCGAAAACTGGGGCAAAACACGGGTGGTAAAAACAGGTTTCTTTCAGTGTTGCGTCCCCCAAAATAATGTGATATTTCTTCGCTTTTCCATTCTGATATTGATTTTTTATCATTCATTTTTATATTGAGTGTTTTGAAAAGATAATGCATCCTTAGCTATAACTATTTTTTTTTTTTTTTTTTTACTTTAACATTAGTGAAACCCGATCAGCTCCATAGTGAAACCCATCAGCCAATCCGATTGCAGCGTTTTACTTGTTTCTTCGATATAATCAGACGCTTAGTCAGAGAGAGGGTCGAAGCCCTGTGACCCCCCCCCCCCGCACTGTTAAAAATGACGTGATATGTGTATTTCTGATTATATAGGGGCTTAAATACCCATTTAAAATAAGACTTGTAATAGTAGTGACGAATGCGTCTGAATTTTGTCCGAGTAGTACGAATTTGGTTAGGAGGGGGGGGGGGTGAGGTAAGAGTTGTTGTTTTTTCTCCTCTGTCTCAAGAGTACTAAAAATTTGATCAAAACTGGGACAAAACCCGAGTGGTGAAAACAGGTTTCTTGCAGTGTTGGTTCCTCCAAAAGAATGGGACATTTCTTCGCTTTGCCTTTTTTAATTTTAAGTATTAATCATTCACTCTTATATTGAGTTTTTTTTAAAATTTAATTAATCCTTAGCTGGAGAAAGAACGGTTTTACTTGAAGCATCTAACAAACAAATTAACACGCATCCGTTCTTCTCGGGGAAAAAGATGAAGTTTTCATGTTTTTTGACATAATTTCTTAAAACTTCTATTCCAAGGCTAATATCCTGAATTTAATGCTGTTTGAGGTTTTCCCCATATTTTTCAAAATTAGAAAAGTTTTCTCATTCCAATAACTTTTCATATGTAGCATGTTTGAAGCAACCATAACCTTTATATATATATATATATATATATATATATATATATATATATATATATATATATATATATATATATATATATATATATATATATATATATATATATATATATATATATATATATATATATATATATATATATATATATATATATATATATATATATATATATATATATATATATATATATATATATATATATATATATATATATATATATATATAT
Source organism: Artemia sinica (assembly GCA_027921565.1). Taxonomy (NCBI): domain Eukaryota; kingdom Metazoa; phylum Arthropoda; class Branchiopoda; order Anostraca; family Artemiidae; genus Artemia; species Artemia sinica. The sequence goes on from CM051275.1 coordinate 22,245,447, forward strand.
ATATATATATATATATATATATATATATATATATATATATATATATACATATATATATATATATATATATATATATATATATATATCTATATATATATATATATATATATATATATATATATATATATATATATATATATATATAATATATTATATATATATATTGTTTATCAAATTTTTTTTTTATTTTTGATTAGTTGGCACGAGTCGCTCTATGCTTACAGTTTTTACACATTAGAATATGTTAATTTTAGCAATTACTGAGGATCTATAACATTGTTATGGTTGTAACATGTTAAGTTTTATCCCCATTAACAATGACAAATGTATTTGGAAACCCATAGTCTGCAATGACAAAGTAAAAAAGACGAACAAATAAAAAGGAACAAAAACAAGAGTGACTTATAAAAGAACAAAAACCGCAGTAATAAAATCAAAATAAAAAAAAAAGTGAGCAGAGAACTTGGGCTATCTTCCAACTTCAGAAGTTACTTGTAGTTGACATTCACTGAGAAAGGTTCTGAAGTAGTGTTGCCAAATGGTTTAAAATTCCGCCGCCATTAAAGTGAAAATGCGCCGAAAGCGCCATTTTTCATGCGCTGAATGAGTGATTCCACCCCCCCCCCCCCCCCCCAATATAATTCGGTGCAATGCGCCGATTGGAAAAATTCAATGCGCAACTGACTAAAAAAAACGCCCAAATGGCGCAAATGCGTTCCATATGGCAACCCTGTTGTGAAGTAAGTAACTACGGGTTTATTAGATTTGTAAGGATCTAATCTTCATAGGTTTCAATTGTATTCATCTCTCTTTTATTATAATTTCATAATAATACTTTTAATATGTTTCAACTGATAGTAATACTCAATGATGACAATGATGCACAGTTACTTCCATGAAAATGCGCCTAAACTATCTTCAGTAAAAGTTACTATAAAAGTAAATTCGATGTTACTTTTCTGTCGTTCCAGCTACTACAACAACATCAGCTGGAACGACAAAGTTAGTTTTTCGTATTTTTTTTTCTGAACCTGAAATGCAACCTTAGACTAGGGGAACTGATCACCTGTATGTTGGAACTTCATGATTGGTTTTTCGGCAACTAAGAAGCTTTGAACGACTAATTTCAGAAAAGCTAAGTTGTAGTGCCAATCAGGAAGCTATTTCAGGTCGAATTCAGCAGCTTTTGAAAACACTTGGCAAACAGGGATAACAAAGATCGAATTTTAGTCTTTTTCCCGTTTTGCCAGAGGTTTTGAGACTAGCGCTGCGTTTTATGAATGTGGCTAGGCAATATATAATACTTAACAGCAGTTTTGTTTGCTAGTAACTCCCGTAAATTGAAGTATGAATTAGTTGTATCAGGAAATAAGTTGTAATGATAATAGAAAGGGTTCCAATAGGTACTAGTGAATTCCTTCAATGGTTAAATGTCATAAAATAACAATAACTCAGAAACTATTGCGTTTGTGCTCATGTTTCGGATTGTATTCTCTATTGCAAACTAAGAAACTACCCTAAGTTGCCTCTCAATTATTAAGAACGTTCTGGCCATAGCTAAATTCACTTTAACATGGACCGAAGACAAGATTATAATAACAATTATAGACACTTTGAGGATTTTTCGGGGGAGGGGGAAGGGTCCTAGGCCCTGCGCTCAGGGATGTTGTTGGTAAATGTACATTCGAAATCATAAGGTGTGAGCCTATAATCGAGGGTTCTGGATTTACGTAACTGGTAGTTTTGACCTTATATATGTAAGGCGATGCAAGCAAATCTCGCGAAAATTAAGGGACATTATGGAAAACTATGGGAAATCTCAAGACTGTTTTTGGACTCGAGCCAAGTTACCCAGTAGGTGAAAGAGAGAGGGCGAGAGAAAGACAGAGATACAACTCTGTGACCTAGTTCACAGAAAAGCAGGTTTTTTTTTTTCAATTTTTATGAAAATACCTCCAAAAGATATTTTTAATATTTAGGGGCAAAAAATCTAGAGGAGGGACAAAAATCTAGAGAGGAGAAAGGCCCCTCCCTCAATTGACACATCTGGAAAGAGAAGGGAGGGCTGGAAGAGCAAAAGTAAACCTGGGGGTGGTGGCAGAAGGTAATGGACAGTGAACAAAACCAGGTACGAAAACATCGGTAAACGATTTGCTGGACGAGAGTATAACGATTTTGACAGAACTGAATAAACAAAAGAAAGAAAGCAAAATACAGGACTCTCGGTTAACATTTCAGTAGATTCCACCTTTTCTTTCCTCGCCCTGAAGTGAGGTATCTCTGTCTTAAATGCATGAATGTAGAGACATTGTACGTGTGCAGTTGGAAACAGGTCAGTGAATATCACGTTATGCTTCTAGAGATATTAGGAAATGATTTTACTCTCGTTGACTGGCTTCCATAATTTTCAAATGTATGGTTTCTTTTCTTACAGAAACGAGCAAATCAGTCGATGGCAAATGCTAAAGTAAGTGGGAAACCTAGCCTGGAATTGTATAAGCCTCCAAGTAAGTACTAGCCTTTTTACGTATCTGAATGTACTCTTGAAAAATAATTATTCACTGAACATGTCCTAATCAAGCTTATCTTCCCCAGTCTTCGATATTTTTTGAACTGTGTGCAAACTACAGTTTAGCATGTGGATCAAAGACTATTGGTAACTTATAAGAGTGAAAAGTGGCGCTAGCATCGGCAAAAAAAGTCAGCGCTCTCTGGACTTTGGCAACACTTGGCTTTTTTTCAAGCTTTGCAATCGTTTTTTTTTTGTCAGGAATTGAGATCGGACGCTTCTTATGCACTGATTTTACCAACTGCACAGATTGATTAATTATTCTTATTGTTACGCTGAAACAAGGCCAAGTGTCGCCAAACACTAGATGGTGTTGAGGTTTTTGTCCACACTAGTACCAGTTTTCACTCTTATAAGATATCCATACTCTTTGATTTTGACTCTATTGACACAAAGACGTTTATTGAACCAATAGAGCTCCATTTTCGTAAACAAACCATGTCTTGTCGCTTGTCTTTTCCAAAAGTGCTGAGCGTTCTCCTTCTACCGAAGTCTACCACGGACCCTGATTCACGCAGTCCGTAATGTCGGGAGATATTTTCCTATGATCGAATTTATAACAACTTAATTTCAAAAGACTCAATCAATATTTTCGCCCAATCTATTTTAAGACAGCCTATTTGCATATCTAATGAAAATCGAAGCTGCAGAATGGCGAAGTCTATTGCCAGGCAAAAAAACTTATTCAATCCAATTGGTGAATTTTTCTTTCATTTATCTCTGGCTGGTTCTTTGATTCAGTACCTATTCTGATTTTGCTAGGTTCACTTTGAAAGGTTAGATTTTGCTTTTTTTTTTTCTTTTTTTTTTGCACTGAGGATGACTTGGTGGAGGTTCCAATCGAAATTTTTGCTTGTTCTTCGTCTTCATATTTTGCCACTGGGTGCCAAAATCCTCGTTTTCTCACCTATTTGATTTTTCTTTTATTACATCATTTCCTCTCTTGCTTTCGTATGATTGAGATACATACAAGGATTCGTGAAAACATTTCAGGCAGTCCCCATTAAATGTTCAACCACAGTGGCTACATTTGTACTGTTTTATGTATCTGAGAAAATGTGAGGAGGGGCCTCTTACTTCCACCCAACCGTAAATAGGCCAATAGATTTACAATAAAAAGATACAAACCCTGTCACTAGTAGTAAGGGCATAGGGAATATGACGAGTGATTGCGTAATATGCCTTACCACGGGTCAGTCACCTATTACATGCCTTATCAGACGGGTTTCTACGGTAACACCCATTTTTTGGGGTCAAACAGAGAGAGAGCGGCGGTTAGTCCATATACAGTAACTTGATTAGTAATTGGATTCAGATATAAGGAGTAATTTTCATTGTAGTTCATATTAGTAAGAGAATTGAATTCAGGGAGAGAATAGTTTATTTGAGAGGATATTAGTGGAGAAAAAATGAGTGGTGCATTTACATTATTGGAGATTAATGATGGAACCGACAGCAGCAGCAGCAACGATATACGAGTACCCAATGTAGCTGTGGAAATAACCGCTGGCTGTAGACTATGCCTTGAATGGGATAGTATGTATGCTAGATACGTGATATCATTAAGCAAGTTTAAGCAGGAGGAGCAACTATGTTTTGCTGGAAAAGTGAATATTCTCCATATAAATAAACTTCGGTCAGCATTAGATGTCCTATCGAAATATATTGATGAGAACAAAATGCATCAGTGAATATTATTATTGTAATTATGTTCAATAAAAATGTTTCTAAATCAATGGTATTTTTTTTTCTTTCTAAAGTAGACTAGCGTATATTTTCTAGAGTACAAAAAGAAATTCTGGTTAGTCTGAAGTTGGTTATGAGAGAGTTAGGACTCTAAAAAATGGATAGAACCGAGAAAGAGCGAATCATGAGGAATCTAGTTCTTATGGAAAAACGTTTGATTCTAGATGATGATTTTCTAGAGTTGTCTATTCAAAGGAAAATATTTTCTCGGGGAATGCTTGTTGATATAATGAAAAACTGATTCTCCATCATTAGACTATTGTATGAAGCTTCTACGTCGTGGTCCAAAATGCATTTACCCAATTTATTGATATATTGATCACGACACGGCAAAATGATATTGTGGATATGCTTTTAAACATTAGTTTTGAAATTTAGGACTTTTTTTTCATGAGAAAGATGGTGCTCAAGGATGATTTACTCCTCTCTCTCTCTCTATCTCAGACATTTTTTGTTGTTGCTAGCTCAGTTTCATTGTGGTAGTGAGAGTGTCAACACATGACAAAATGTTCCATACATGTCCGTTATGTATGTACACACTGGGCAGCTGGTCATCATCATGTGAGAATTGCACAATGATTGACGAGTATGATGAAAAGTGTAGATTATGCAACCCGTGTAAATTGCATAGAGGATATGCTATACAAATTAAAGGTTGTAATTCCTGTCTTGAAGAGGTGTGTGACTCTCATTCTAGAGGCCACCTATGCTCCAATTGTCATTATGATAAATGTAATCAGTGGGCGAATACATATCCTGGTATGATTGGAAAGAATCCTAACCGTGATTTTAGTTTATTGCTACGAGATTGGTATCGTCGTGGTTTTAGATTGTTCTGGGAGGAGGAACCGGGTCAGCGATTCAACTGTTGGAACAACAAAAGTATATGGTTTCTACGTCATCGTTGTGAAGACAATGGGTGTTATGATTATAAGCCCACTGATTTTTATTTGGCTGTGAAGGAATGTGATTCGACACTTGAGGACACTGTTTGTGAAATTGCTTCAAATAAGCAAATTGAAACATGTGAATTCTATAGAATGAATGAGAATAGTCTCATTGACTATACAAAGAGATATGACAAGAGTGAAGTCACACTCTACTGTAGAAAATGTGACCCTGACATTGCAGTACATCAGGATCAGTACACTTTGAATTCAGATAATCTACCTGCACTAGTTGTTGTCGACAAATACCTAGTAGTGGATGAAATCTAAAGAGTAGAAAAGTCGTTTTATCATGTATATAAATTTTTTTTTATTAATAAACAATTTCACATACATCTTTAGAACATTTTATTCTTAGGGCACTAAAATCAATATTAAATACACTTGTAAGTATATTCTCCACTAGAAAGTCGTTCAATTGAGGTAAGTCAACGTAGATGTTGAGAAACTGCTTGTAGGTGTAGCCACGACATCTGAACATGAAAAGAGTAGTGCATGAAAGCCACATGTCTTAGTCGTTAAATGCTGTACTCTTCGTTGATTTTGAATAATGGTTTTTCCACTGCTTTCAATAAAGTTGCTGATGTATGGAGCGTAGAATTTATACGATAGGCCAAGAGGATCAAAAAATTCAATATTCTTCGCTGTTTGAAAGATGCATAGCCAATGACCGGTCTTCAAAGTCGATGGACTGCTATTAACAATGATTAGGGTATTGTTAACACTTGGAATTTTTTCAATGAAGTCCGAAGGTATGCAATAGGACTTGTACTGGGGACATGTATGGATCCATACTAAATACATTGATTTTGGTTTGTGTTCATGGTGCTAGGTCTAGTAGAACACTGCCGTCGGGTGTGATTTCCCAATAGGTTTCAAATTGACTCAGTGATATTAGCGTGATACTCTCAGTCAGAGCATCGGCAAATGTACACTCTAAACGTACATTCCCTGTTCGTACTATACTCATATCCTGTGTGCCTGACAAGTCCAAAACAATAACCCCATGATTTTTTTGAAAACATTGAATCGGTTATTCCATTTTCAAATAGTTGAGAGTCATGATCTAGGGATTGCATGGTCAAATCGTACAGAGTTCTATAGGATTTTTTTGTCAAATGATAGAGTGTACAGTGGAATACCATTCACTTTGCACACAAGGCTAGATAGACCGAAAAAATTAAAATCATGGGGGGATTCAGTCCAGGATCCAACGGCACTGCCACTCTTCACAAAAGCCAAAGCCAATTTTGATGGGATTTCTCCATTGATAAATGATGAATCGCTATAGCTACGAGAGCCGGTGGCAATGTGACGTTGACTGGTGATCGTATGGGGAACAAGAAGTTTAATGTTGTTACCATTGGCTCTTAGCTTTTCCACTGCCAATGCAACAGAGCTCATAACTTGTTGTTTTCGGACGTGGAGAATTGCCGATGTGATAATGACATTTGCATCGGGTGCTGCAGGAAGTGTTTTTCTCAAAATGAAATTCGATGGGGCCATCTGTAACTTTATGTCAATCTTGACATTGGAGGGTAGCCATTGGGATATATTGAATATCTCATGATTTTAATTTTCCAACCAGATGATACTCTTGGGTCACTGCAGTAGTCAACTCACCGTCAGTATCAACACCTGATCGATATTCATAGCCCAATGATTGTCCTCTCAACTCCTTGTATGCCTTTGGCGTCATCATCATAAATTGTATGTAGCTTGCATAGTTGGATAAATTATTGCTAGTGCTCACCAATGTTCCATTAATGAATACATTAATTTGTTTGAATAGGTTGTGTAGAATACAGTTTTCATAGGAGAGACCATCGCCGGCATTTGGAGTTGTATTATCTGACTTTTTCTTCACCACAACATTTAAATCAATAGATGTTGATGACAAATCAATGAAATAGTCTTCATTGGAAAATTTGAAAGTGTATATTTTCCGAGAGGGGTTGTTGGGGGTGAAATTGTTCATAGTAGCCATACTTGACACTGACATCAACATTTTCAGCATTGAATAGATTCAATGAGGAACTAATTGATGGATATGATTCCTTGTGGGGGAGATAAGTCATCTTAAGAGAAGAAATCCTTCTTTGATCTAACAATCTTTTTCTTTTTCTTCTTCTTCTGCTTATTGGCCTTCGTTGTTTTATTCCTCAAAGTCCTTGTTGATGTCCTTTGCTTCCTGCCTGGGTGGAGACTGATGAGTGAATGACGCGAACGCATCCTTTTCAATCCCTCCCCATTTTGTCGAGATTTTAATTGCTCACCAACGGCTCTTGCTGAAGATCTAATATTTTCCATAACACTGTCCTTGAAATTCTTGCCCGACCCCCAGTCCTGTAGTGTGGAGGCAGCAAAATTTGATGCAGCAGGTACAAGATATTTTCTGGCAAGGGTAGTGCAGAACGAAATAGCCTAGCAAACCAGATACCAAGACCGTAGCCAGACATTGTAGTACGACCCTTGTAGTAGTCCAATCCATTGCCTATTTGACGTGGACTCAAAGCACCAACATAGCAATCGATATCGGGACAGACAAATGGAATTCTCCTATTGTTTCATTTTAGGTGATTGTGCTGTCGTTGACAATGGGTCGAAAATGACATGTAATCACTGCTAAGCCTTTTGTTATTGCTAGAGGATCACCCAATTCACTTCTTAGTGTTAACTGACAGAGTTCCAAATACGAAGTGTTTACAGGAACATACTGAAGATGCTTTATATTATAGTGATGAACAAGTTCATGAGTTGTTTTTCGTTCAAGACCACGTAGGAGGGGGACATTTGAATTACCGACTCTCGACGTTTCCACAAAGGATGCATAGAGAAATATGCAAGAGTCCGAGGCAAAACGAGGTGGATAATCAGCAAAAATATCTTGATTCATCCCGTAAACGGTGCCAGCATTTTTCCCATTGATCATATTCTGTTTAAAGCCAAGAACATCTCTCAGATTATCATTGAGAATAATTATTTCAGTGTCAACAGGTGAGCTAATGTAAATCCTATCATGTTCCAATGAATAATTAAAATGGAATTTTCCATTCCTACGATACGAGATTTTTCTATTGATTGTACGACACAAATCTCCCATATTATCATATTCAATATGTTTCAATTTGGCATGTGGATATTCAGTAGATTTAAGTGCTTCAACCCATTCATAGTCGACAAAGAGTGTCCAATCGAATGGTATAACTTTTATATCATACACACGATCCTTTCTCAGGATGTCATAGGTATTTTTGAGAATACAGTCGACAAGAGCCACTTCATACGCACCGTCAAATTTGATGGCGGGGGAGAGTTTTATCCAAAAATCACTTGTCGTATTCAAGTCATTGTAGAGAGGATCGGAAACGTTGGACATGAAAGTTACATAGAAATCATTGGGCATTGTCAATATCTTCAACACCGATCCAAGAATCAAAATCAGAGTTGTATCCTAGCCACCGAACAAGTAACTGTTTCTTACCCCTGCGAGTACGTGTCTTTAATTCTTTTCAATTTGATAGATTTCGCTAGCATTTTTAACTTTTTGTAGTTCATAGTCATAAAAGCCGCCGAGAATCTCTTCATCTTTGGTATCACGCAGGCGATAAGTTATGGGTTTAGTGTCTAGGATTTTTGCCACTTTAAAAAGTTCGGTGGGCCACAAGTAATTCCCCTTTTCAAAAACATTAGTTGTTCTATTAATTCGAACAGTATCACCAACATTGAATTTATTTTTTCTTCTTGACAATCGTTTCATTGGAATACTGTTTAAGAAAGGTGTCAATTGTATCATGATCAGAATGATGAACTTCCGTTGGCGTAGAATTGGACAATGATCGATGAGGTCGTTGATTATAAATCAACATGATTTTATCTAGATCATGAATAAAAGCCGGTATATTTTTCAATGTACAATATCTTGAAATTAAAAGTCAAATAGTTCTTATCAATCGTTCGGCCAATGCAGCCTTTATAGGACTATGACTATGATAGAGCAGTGTACTATATTTACTAGTACTTTTGCAACATGGGGATTAACAAATTCACTACCACGGTCCGTTTGAATTTTTTTATATGAATCCTGTTCGAGAATACTTTCAATGGCCTGAGCAACTTCAACACCTCTCTTTGATCGCAATGGAATGGCATATGCATAGCGACTAAAACACTGATTGCAAGTAGAATGTACTTGTACGGTGTATTGTGACGTCGTTGAACCTCATCTAGAGTCAGGAGATCTGCTTGCATTATATGCAGTGGGTAAAAGGCTTTAGTTTTTCGATATTGATTAGCACGAAGTCTATGATTTCTATGCAGAGTGTAACTTGATTCATTTTGTAGATAGTCTTGTACACTTTTAGTGTGAACACCAGTGACCTTGGAAAGAGTGGTGGGTGAACTTAAACTCCCCACCTCACCAATATTTTCATAAACACCTTTCAGAACTTCAACCATTTTGAACGTAAACACGTTGTGTAACGTCCGCTACCCTTTTGTATACTGGCTATTGGTGGTGGTGATGGTGACGTTGACTTGATACGTCTTCGCTTTTGTCTAGCTATCAGTGGTGTGCTAGTATTTTCCAAAATTGATTTAAAATCTTCTTCTTCAAGTTCATATTTTAATGGTGTCAATGTTGTTGATGATGATGATGATGCATGTTCATTTAATTTTTTTAGAATTTGTCTATTGCTAATAAGACTTTTGGGGAAGTTTAATGTATTTAGAAAGTTGTATAGATGAGCGTCAAATGATAATAGTCCTTTACGATTTGTAACCATATCATAGATTAAATCAAGTAGATTATAGCTCTTGCCCTGAATTATAATCCCTTTCCCATTGTTCTCAACTTGAATATGACCACTTTCCAAGAGATAGGTTAGGAGTCGTTTACTTTGTTCACGATATGAGTGGGGCTTTAGATTTCCAATTTTCAATACAATTGAATCCAATTCCTCCTTCTTTAATTGTGTTCCAGCAGACTCTTGAGGAGATGATTCTTTTTTGGGATCAGCAGCAGCAGCAGTGGCCTTCACACGATAAGGCTTATGTTTGTCCACTCGGCGAAGTGCATCTTGAAGTAAAAAGCAGTTTTTTATCATCCTCAATATTCTCATTGTCAAGGAATTTACTCAGATTGTTCTCAAAGTGTTCGACGGGTGAGAGAGCGAGTTCTATTGGAGTCAATTTATAGGGTTTTGCCATTCTCACTAGAGAAAACTGTTTACAAGTCCTGCAATTATTGGCAGTAAAAGTGTGAAAAAGCTACCGCCCGCCTGAAGAAGTCTTTTCTTTTTAAAATTCTTTCTTTTCTTTTTAGAGGCCAATGTACGTACAATGGAACGATGTTGCTTTGCCTGTTGCTTAACTACTTCTGGCAGTTGAACATTACCCTCGGTAAAATTTAAACAAAGTTCAGATATTAGATTAATGAAATCATTGTCAATACCATGTTTGAGTATTGCTTTCCTAAGCGGAGGTTTGGAAGTGCTTAGAACTGAAAACAGATGTCTATTTTCATGTAGTTTCTTCAGTGTCATGATAGCAACTAATAGGTCTTTTTAGTGTTCACGGGGAGATATACTGTAATTTCATTGTCAAAAATATCTGTGACTACACGCAGATCCTCGAGTGTATTTTGATTAAGATCCAATAGGATGTAGCCCGTAGGGTTTATTAGTTGCCTGATCGTATGCTGAGAGCAGAAATTTGGGGGTTCCTGGATAGATTTGTTTATTGAGAGTTATTAGTGAGCTAGAATCACGAACAACTCTGTAGATGATATAGTAGGTACAGTTCAATGCAAGTGTTCGCATACACTTGCTCTGATGAAAGAGATTGTGTAGAACCAGAGTAACGGAAATCTGTTCATGATGAGAGCGAACAGTGAACAGTTGTAGCATTTCCTGGGACCATTGTTCAATAGATTCAGCCAGATCGTCAATGATCAACCAAGAGTTTGGTTCAATAATGCTGAAAACATCAAGTCTCTGTATGAACTGTATCTGCACCAACCCCGTCGTGGCAATTGCTTTTATTTTATCATATGACTCCTGCCAAATACTGTAACAATAGTAGATTTTTTTCGGCTTTTCCACAAACATTTTATCGCAATTTTTAATTATTTTAGTTAAGAGTGTTGTTTTGCCCGACATTGACGGTCCACACAGAAACGATCTGAATGGTGTTTTAAATTGATACATGTTCCCTTCAACAGTTCACCTAGACAACTAACTGTAGACTATGGCTGTCTAATGACTAAATAATTTCCTTATTACTACTACTCCGTTCAAGAATAATAATAATAATAATGAGAAGAAGAAGACGAATAAAGAATAATATTTCTTTTATTAAACATAAAAAAGTAACAATACTTTTAAAAAAATACTACATTGAAAAAAGCACATTAAAATGAAAAAAAAATACACTTTTTTTTTAATTTATTTATAATAAAAAATACAACATTTACATAGGCACAGAGAAAAAAAAACAAAACACTTAATAAATACACTTTTTTTTGTTTATTTATTTACAGAAAAATACAACATTTATTAGAATAATGCACTTGTGAAATAATAATATCACTTTTTTACAGCATTTTAAATTTTGGGGTCCCCCCCCGGGGGCGGCCGCTGCGGCGGCCGGGGGCGGGCCGGGAAGTGCCGGGCGCCGGGAGCGGGGGCCCGCTGCGGCGGGCCCGGGCCGGGGCTGGCATTAAATAGTGGAAATTGATCTGCCTTGCACACACACACACACACACATACATTGAAAATTGTTTGTGACAAAGAAAAAAAAAGAATTAAAAAAAAACACCTAATTACCCCAAAAAAACCTCCCACCCAATTTATACTTTTTTTTTAATGAATTTACGTTAATTTTTCTAGACCGAGTTGTTTTCTGTACTCTACACATTCAACTCGGTCTGAAATTAAATAATGACCGTGTGGTAGTACCTTCACACCATCCTCAAGTACATAGACTTTGTCCGATATGGCAGACATGGCGTTTTCTCAACTCTAACTGTGTAGTTTTTGAATTGTAAAGAGCGAATCGCCATGACTTTCGCCCTTGGCACTAAACTACGTTCCACACAGTTTCTATACACACTCATGTCGAAATTATTTTTTTTACAAAGTGTGTAGGTACCCCCTTGCAAACTTGTTTGATATCCTTGCCGTGCGTTTCCACACAGTATACCTTCGGACCAGGAAACACACCACTGGATATCAGATCGCTACCCGTTTCAGATTTTAGCATTAACAATTGATTTGGGGCCTGGCGTTTCACTAGCTCTGGGTAGAGGGATTCGTCCCAGTTAGTGTAGTCCATTCGTGAGCTAACGTACTCGCCATTTTCCAAATCATTCAATAGATTTTCAGTTTTGACTTTTAACAGGAGTGAATCAGTGTCCCCGTAATACACTTGAACTTGTCCCTCAATCGGCCCGCTCTACCTTGCATACATTATAATAAAATGACAACATGAGTTTCTTGGATATTTCAGTTATTGCACTTCCGCCTGCAATATTTTTATTTAATACAATGTTTCTTTTCTTGCGATGTAGGAGCACCATATTAGAGTCTATGATTGTGAACGATGTGAAGTTTGGATCCGCAATGATTCGAGTACAATCTTTGGGGTTGGTTACAATGTCACATCGACTTCTGTGTCGTACGCTCTCGCACATTTTACCGAAAGCTGAGTTCAAAATGAGTTTATAGACTTCTTTTTCAACTTTCGTTTTCGCTTGTGAACGCTTACTGACAAAGGTGTCAATAAACGTTTTCATGTAAGGCTTTTGATCAAATTGGAGGGCTCTATGAATCTTTGTGACCTTGAAACCATTGGACACCATCCATTTCAATAGCACGTGATGAACAACGATATTCTGTTTCGGGTTGAGGTCGGCAATTAGTTTTTGTTTTGAAGGTACCCAGTGCATACTCCCGTCCTCTACTAAAGATAAATTGTAGGGGCTCAGAGAGTCCCTACCCACCGGTCTATTTATGCACGGAAAAAACAATGTCTTTTACCGAGTCATGGATTTCCATGGGTATTTCACCGTCAATTTCAAAAAACCATCCCTGTGCCCCATTCTTCTCAACACTGGCAATGTCGGGGAAATTCGAAGCACACGGATTGTCAAGCCATTTATAATTGCCACACGGCAAACAGTAGTGAGACATTGCCGATGGGTAAAGGGAATTCATATCCAAAAAAAACTGCGTCCGATTTTTCATCGGTGTGCTGTCCACTCGGATCAGTTTTCATGATACGATCCCCGTGAAAAACATACCCACCCCTCATTGATCTCTCTACAAACAGATGCTGATCCACATCGGCGATCAGACCTATTTCTTCTTTGCTGATTTTAAGTATCAAGTCCATCACCAAATGGGGAGTGGAAAAATAATAACCTAAATCAAACCCAAATTCCCCATAGATTTTATCCGTATTTTTGCACACAATGTCCAGAAGAGTGAGTACGTCACTGGCCAAGTAAAGTTTACAATAATCCCCACCCATTTTTACATCCGCCCTTTGCCCAAACCCTCTTAGCAAATTCGTAGTCGCTAGTGGTGCACTCACTCTCAGTAAGAGAATTGTAAAAAGCTTCAATGGGCGGTAGTGACACCTCATCTAGCCTCGAGCCAGAGTTGTAATAATCATATGGATATATACCCTTACACGTTAATAAATCATACATTTCATCATCGGGGAAGCGCTGTTTGAGGAGGGGGAAGCTATCAAAATTATCACTTTTCTGTACCTAAATCAATTGACTTAAAGATTTGGGGAAGAAGCTGAAAGAGTCTAAAAAATGGATTTTATTCAGGCACGTGTTACCCTTGTCAACTGTTTTCCACATGAATTCTAGCAGCAGTAGCTTCTCCGATGATTTGGGTATGATATTATATGAAAAAGAACCATCTATCCATGCGTCATCTACAACTCCTCCCTTGGCAATGCGGGCCAACGCCGGAAGAACAAACTTTAAGTCGTAATTGGAATTGTGTATAAAAACAGGTACGAAAAT
>CM051275.1:22267248-22272248 GCA_027921565.1 Artemia sinica
AGTCAATATCTTGCCCCTTTACGCTAAAGTTTTTTTTTTTTAGCGCTTTCAAAAGAGGTATCTATTCTAATTAACCGGCCTTTGTGATTAAGAGTTCGTGATTTGAACAAAATTCGAACTTTAGCGTAAAGAGCGAGGTATTGACAAGGGGGTAAACCCCTTAATACATGTGATAAAAACATATAAATATAGAAGTTTCGTTATGTAAGTTAATTCGTAAGTTAATTCATAACTCAATTTTGAGAAAGCTATTTTTAGCCAACAAATTTGTAAACATGCTCTTCTTAATCAGATAGTGAGAAAACATCCCTTTACAGGTAGAAGAACGTAGTGATTTGATTATTTTATTGGGGAAACTACCCGTCCTGTTTGAATATTAACATCTTTCTTCAGGTGGAAAGGATGAAAAACGATTTGATTATTTTTATAGCGAAACTGACTGGCCCTGTTTTTGAATATTTACCGAAATTTGATGAAAAAAACAGGGACTTTTTAATTAGAATAGGAAGCTTTTTTGAAAGCGCTAACAGCTTTAGCGTAAAGAGCAAGATATTGATGAGAGGGGCGACCTTTCATATCTGCCGAAACTAATATGCAAATTCTATTTTAATTTTTCATATACAATGAGCCAAAATCAAAGTGAACCTGCCTCTCTCTCTTTTTGAATATTTACTAAAATTGAAACACATGGACTGTTTAATTAACATATGAAGCTTTTTAAAAGAGCTAACAGCACAGTAAAAAAAAGTGTAAGTAAGGAAATTCTTCCTTAACTTAATGGCGAGACAAAAAATAGATTTCTTTTTATTATAATAATTAGAAAATTTTACTCACCAGAAGTCGCTTAGAATATTCCATATCCGTGTAAATGATTGCAAAAAATATTGATACTAGTAGATTGAATGAACTATTCAAACTGTAGAAAATTATAATCTGAAACCTGAATATATACAAAAAAATAATTGATATATATTGGCAGTTAAACAAGACACGCTGGTTTTCTGATACGGGATTTACCACTGGTTTTCTGACACGGAAGACACATACACTATTAGAGATATCAAAAAAATATTTTGAATATATTAAGCTATAGGCATTACTGGTTTAGAAAAAAAAACTAGAATAGTGACATAATTTCACTTTATCGACCCTCAAATTCCATTTAAGTTGCCGTATATGGTGTACCCACAGTATTTCCATACACCTATTAGCCCAGAAACCCGTCTGGTAAGGCATGTACCGTTCGTAGTAATAGGTGACTGACCCGTGGTAAGTCTTATTACGCAATCACCCGTGAAAGTGCATAGGTGACTGACCCGTGGTAAGGCATATTACGCAATCACTCGTCATATTCCCTATGCCCTTACTACTGTCACTAGGCTAATAGTCAACAAATTATAAGATTCGTGTGGACAGAAATGTCAATGTGCCAGTTTTAAGGAAAAAATATGTAGCTGATTTCGAGGCTGGGCCCCGGCACGGCTACATGGCAGGCTTATATATATTCCTTCTCAGGTCACTTGCCTTCTAACCGCAGATAATGTGAGCCTCTTCTTGATGTCATGGTGTCGCCATAGGTTTGATACAGCCACCCTGGGAAAAATACAAATTCTTCCTTAAAGTTGTGACCTTTTTAGATCGTTTTTGTGGCGAGAAACGTCAATATGCTAGTTTTGAGAAAAAAACTGTGTAGCCGATTTATAGGCCGGGCCCCGGCGCTTTGAATGTGACAGGCTTGTATATATTGATGCTCAATATAAGTAGCAACCTCCAATTGAATCAACTTTGTTAACTACTCTTTCATTAGGAAAATCGAGGGATCCCCAGGGAATACATATACTGTTGAAGGGTTCCAGTGACTTGTAAGTAGAATGTATCTATGGAATTCTAGGAACTTATGTTCCTTGGCGTCTTTCCAGAGCATATACTTATGGATTCTAGCCGAATATGTTTCTTCCTATGCTATTCTAGGAGCCTATGCTCCTTGGCGTCTTTCCAGAGCATGTACTTATGGATTCTAGCCGACTATGTTCCTTCCTGTGCTATTTGGGGAGATTACGTTCCTTGGCACCTTTCCAGAGCATGTACTTATGGATTTGGGTGGATTATGTTCCTTTCTATGCTATTATAAGGGCTTATGTTCCTTCCTAAGCTATTATAAGGGCTTATGTTCCTTCCTATGCTATTCTAAGGGTTTATGTTCCCTCCCATGCTATTCTATAGCACCATGTTCCTTCCTGTGCTATTTGGGGACACTATGTTCCATTTCTTTGAAGTATGTGCTATCAGACTGTTTTTTTGCTATTGATATCAATTACACAAGAATATGCTCAAAAGTGTAATAGATATGAACCGTACATTCAACCGTACATTCACGCCTACAAGAATATGCTCAAAAGTGTAATATATATGAAGCGTACAAGAAAAACCCATGCCTGTGACATTAGAGTTACACGTGGACATTGCGAAAAAAGCTGGCAAGCATTTTTACATTCAACCATACATTCACGCCTGTGAGATTAGAGATACATGTGGACATTGCGAAAAAAGCTGGCAAGCATTTTTTGCATTCAACCATACATTCACGCCTGTGAGATTAGAGTTACACGTGGACATTGCGAAAAAAGCTGGCAAGCATTTTTACATTCAACCATACATTCACGCCTGTGAGATTAGAGTTACACGTGGACATTGCGAAAAAAGCTGGCAAGCATTTTTACATTCAACCATACATTCACGCCTGTGACATTAGAGTTACACGTGGACATTGCGAAAAAAGCTGGCAAGCATTTTTACATTCAACCATACATTCACGCCTACAAGAAAATGAAATAATTTAGGTCGTATGATCAATTTAATTTTTTTATTAATGCAGTAGTTTTTTAGTAAGGACACTCGATATCCTAAAAGTGTTTGATTTAAACTTTCACCTTGAGCATCGATGTTTTTAGCAGAATTTCAAAAGGATCGTTCATAAGTGCTGGCGTATCTGATGAAATAATTTAGGTCGTGTGATAAATTTAATTTATTTTTTTAATGCAGTAGTTTTTTTAGTAAGGACACTCGATATCCTAAAAGTGTTTGATTCAAACTTTTACCTTGAGAATCGATGTTGTTAGAAGAATTTCAAAAGCATCGTTTATGAGTGCTGGCATATCTGAAGAAATAATTAGGTCGTATGATCAATTTAATTTTTTTTTTTAATGCAGTAGTTTTTTAGTAAGGACACTCGATATCCTAAAAGTGTTTGATTCCAACTTTTACCTTGAGAATCGATGTTGTTAGCAGAATTTCAAAAGGATCGTTTATGAGTGCTGGCGTATCTGATGAAATAATTTAGGTCGTATGATAAATTTAACTTATTTTTTTAATGCAGTAGTTTTTAGTAAGGACACTCGATATCCTAAAAGTGTCTGTTTCAAACTTTTACCTTGAGCATCGATGTTGTTAGCAGAATTTCAAAAGGATCGTTTATGAGTGCTGGCGTATCTGATGAAATAATTTAGGTCGTATGATAAATTTAATTTATTTTTTTTAATGCAATAGTTTTTCAGTAAGGACACTCGATATGCTAAAAGTGTTTGATTCAAACTTTTACCTTGAGAATCGATGTTGTTAGAAGAATTTCAAAAGGATCGTTTTATGAGTGCTGGCATATCTGATGAAATAATTTAGGTCGTATGATCAATTTAAATTTTTTTTTTAATGCAGTAGTTTTTTAGTAAGGACACTCGATATCCTAAAAGTGTTTGATTCAAACTTTTACCTTGAGCATCGATGTTTTTAGAAGAATTTCAAAAGGATCGTACATAAGTGCTGGCGTATCTGATGAAATAATTTAGATTGTATGATTAATTTAATTTTTAATTATTTTTTTGCAGTAGTTATTTAATAAGCACACTCGATATCCTAAAAATGTTTGATTCAATTTTTACCTTGAGCATCGAAGTTTTTAGTAGAATTTCAAATGGATCGTTTATAAGTGCTTACCTGTCTTTGATGAACTAATTCATGTCGCATGATAGTTTTTTTTTAATACAGTAGTTATTCAATAAGGACACTCGATATCCTAAAAGTGTTTGATTCCAACTTTTACCTTGAGAATCGATGTTGTTAGCAGAATTTCAAAAGGATCGTTTATGAGTGCTGGCGTATCTGATGAAATAATTTAGGTCGTATGATAAATTTTATTTATTTTTTTAATGCAGTAGTTTTTTAGTAAGGACACTCGATATCCTAAAAGTGTCTGTTTCAAACTTTTACCTTGAGCATCGATGTTGTTAGTAGAATTTCAAAAGGATCGTACATAAGTGCTGGCGTATCTGATGAAATAATTTAGATTGTATGATTAATTTAATTTTTAATTATTTCTTTTTGCAGTAGTTATTTAATAAGCACACTCGATATCCTAAAAATGTTTGATTCAATTTTTACCTTGAGCATCGAAGTTTTTAGTAGAATTTCGAAAGGATCGTTTATAAGTGCTGACCTGTCTTTGATGAACTAATTCATGTCGCGTGATAATTTTTTTTTTTAATACAGTAGTTATTCAATAAGGACACTCGATATCCTAAAAGTGTTTGATTCCAACTTTTACCTTGAGAATCGATGTTGTTAGCAGAATTTAAAAAGGATCGTTTATGAGTGCTGGCGTATCTGATGAAATAATTTAGGTCGTATGATAAATTTAATTTATTTTTTTAATGCAGTAGTTTTTTAGCAAGGACACTCGATATCCTAAAAGTGTCTGTTTCAAACTTTTACCTTGGGCATCGATGTTGTTAGCAGAATTTCAAAAGGATCGTTTATGAGTGCTGGCGTATCTGATGAAATAATTTAGGTCGTATGATAAATTTAATTTATTTTTTTAATGCAGTAGTTTTTCAGTAAGGGCACTCGATATCCTAAAAGTGTTTGATTCAAACTTTTACCTTGAGAATCGATGTTGTTAGCAGAATTTCAAAAGGATCGTTTATGAGTGCTGGCGTATCTGATGAAAT
>CM051275.1:22277248-22293151 GCA_027921565.1 Artemia sinica
CACACGCACAGAGACGACAAACACACAGAGACGATACACACAGAGGGACAACACACACACACAGAGACGACAAACACACAGAGACAACACACACAAAGAGACGACACACACAGATATGAAACATACAAAGAGACGACACACGCACAGAGACGACACACACATAGAGCCGACTCACACACAGAGAGGACAAACACACAGAGACGACAGACACACAAACACACAGAGACGACAGACACAAAGAGACGACTCACACACAGAGAGGACAAACACGCAGAAACGACACGCACACACACAGAGACGACACACACATAAAGACAACACAGACACAGAGACGACACACACACAGAGACAAAACACACACAGAGACAAAACACACGCACACAGAGACGACAAACATACAGAGAAGACACAAAAACAGAGACGACATACCCACAGAGATGACACAAACATTGAGACGACACACGCACAGACACGACACACAAACAGAGTCATAGTGAGAGAGATATCCAAAAAGTTGGGTTGATCTAGGTTCACTTAGAGTGGCGCGCCACTTTAGCATATCGAGTGTCCTTACTGAAAAACTACTGCATTAAAAAAAATTAAAATGATCATACGACCTAAATTATTTCATCAGATATGCCAGCACTCATAAACGATCCTTTTGAAATTCTTCTAACAACATCGATTCTCAAGGTAAAAGTTTGAATCAAACACTTTTAGCATATCGAGTGTCCTTACTGAAAAACTATTGCATTAAAAAAATAAATTAAATTTATCGTACGACCTAAATTATTTCATCAGATACGCCAGCACTCATAAACGACCCTTTTGAAATTCTGCTAACAACATCGATTCTCAAGGTAAAAGTTTGAATCAAACACTTTTAGGATATCGAGTGTCCTTACTGAAAAACTACTGCATTAAAAAAAAATAAATTTAATTTATCATACGACCTAAATTATTTCATCAGATACGTCAGCACTCATAAACGATCCTTTTGAAATTCTGTTAACAACATCGATGCTCAAGGTAAAAGTTTGAAACAGACACTTTTAGGATATCGAGTGTCCTTACTAAAAAACTACTGCATTAAAAAAATTAATTAAATTTATCATACGACCTAAATTATTTCATCAGATACGCCAGCACTCATAAACGATCCTTTTGAAATTCTGCTAACAACATCGATTCTCAAGGTAAAAGTTGGAATCAAACACTTTTAGGATATCGAGTGTCCTTACTAAAAAACTACTGCATTAAAAAAAAATTAAATTGATCATACGACCTAAATTATTTCATCAGATATGCCAGCACCCATAAACAATCCTTTTGAAATTCTTCTAACAACATCGATTCTCAAGGTAAAAGTTTGAATCAAACACTTTTATGATATCGAGTGTCCTTACTAAAAAACTACTGCATTAAAAAAAAATTGATCATACGACCTAAATTATTTCATTTTCTTGTAGGCGTGAATGTATGGTTGAATGTAAAAATGCTTGCCAGCTTTTTTCGCAATGTCCACGTGTAACTCTAATCTCACAGGCGTGAATGTATGGTTGAATGTAAAAATGCTTGCCAGCTTTTTTCGCAATGTCCACGTGTAACTCTAATGTCACAGGCATGGGTTTTTCTTGTACGCTTCATATATATTACACTTTTGAGCATATTCTTGTAGGCGTGAATGTACGGTTGAATGTACGGTTCATATCTATTACACTTTTGAGCATATTCTTGTGTAATTGATATCAATAGCAAAAAACCAGTCTGATAGCACATACTTCAAAGAAATGGAACATAGTGTCCCCAAATAGCACAGGAAGGAACATGGTGCTATAGAATAGCATGGGAGGGAACATAAACCCTTAGAATAGCATAGGAAGGAACATAAGCCCTTATAATAGCATAGGAAGGAACATAATCCACCCAAATCCATAAGTACATGCTCTGGAAAGGTGCTAAGGAACGTAATCTCCCCAAATAGCACAGGAAGGAACATAGTCGGCTAGAATCCATAAGTACATGCTCTGGAAAGACGCCAAGGAACATAAGCTCCTAGAATAGCATAGGAAGGAACATAGTCGGCTATAATCCATAAGTACATGCTCTGGAAAGACGCCAAGGAACATAAGCTCCTAGAATTCCATAGATACATTCTACTCTTGTATTCAACAGTTACGTAGTTTTATGCCATTCTTATAGGTTTGTACTGGGTTTTGCGCCATATTTTTTTGACGTCGAAGATTGTGATGGTGTTGTTCATCTAACCTAATATTTCTTTCTTCTTCGCTTTCATTTTTAACTCGTTCTGATTTTCGCTGTCGCTTGTCTTCCAACTTCACAATTCTTTGTTCTTCACTTCATTTTTTTGGCCAGAAACATCATTATGCCAGTTTTGAGACAAAAACTGTGTAGCCGATTTAAAGGCTGGGCCCCGGCACTTTTAATATGGCAGGCTTGTATATATTGATGCTCATTGTAAGTAGCAACTTCCAATTGAATCACCTTTGTTTACTACTCTTTCCTTAGGAAAAATCGAGGGATCCCCAGGGAATACATATACTGTTGAAAAGTTCCAGAGACTTGTAATCAACAGTTTAGTAGTTTATGCCATCCTTTGAAGTTTGTACTGGGTTTTGCGCCACATTTTGTTGGCGTCGGAGATTGTGATGGTGTTGTTCTTCTAACCTAATATTTCTTTCTCCTTCGCTTTCATATTTGGCTCGTTCTGATTTTCGCTGTCGCTTGTCTTCTAACATCACAATTCTTTGTTCTTCGCTTCATTTTTGACACGTTCTGATACTTGCTATCTCGTTATCGCTTGTAATTCTCGCTGCCGCTTAACTTCTAACCGCATGTTTCTTTGTTTTCACTGTGCCATATCTTTCAACCACATATTTCTTTGTTCTTCACTTTCATTTTTAATTCCTTCTACTCCTCGTTGTCACATGTCTTGTAACCGCATATTTCTTTGTTCTTCATTTTGGTTTTAAAGTCGTTGTAATTCTTGCTGCCGCTTATGTTCCAATTGGATGTTTCTTTACTCCTCACTTTTGTTTTTGACTCGTTGTAATTGTCGCTGACACAAGTATTCTAACTACATATTTCTTTGTTCTGCATTTTCGTTTATCATTACTTTAAACATTTTTACAATACCGTTTACCTTAGCTGCTCGGATTGGTCTTGTCGCCTTTGATGGTCTAGGTTGTTCATTTATCCTGTAGGCATTATGAAACTGCTTAAAACACCTTTTGTAAATAGACTTATTAAACTTGGTATTTTACACTTAGCTATGTTCCTTTTTTTATGTTGCATGCGTCATAGATATAAAAACCATATGTTCACTCCTGCTTGGGGGGGGGATGATGTAAATTATTCTCTTGAAATATGCTGATAAATATGATGTTGTAGCGATGAAAGAATTATAATTGTTACTATAAAGGGAAATTGTTGGGGTGAAGGAAAAAGGACTGGGCTTAATTGTGGTTATAAATATTGACCGCGTCAAATCTAATATCATACCTTGAAGCTGTGAACTTACACCTTATAAGTTCTCCGATAGCGCCGCTTATAGCGCTAAAGATTGTGCCAACAAGCCTCGCGCCACAACAATGGGCAGTGAAGTAACTTTATGACCGCGCCACCCTCAATTATTGAGAGAAAATAACATGTGTAGCCATATAATGTGACCTCTTCTCTTCGAGCTATCTGAAGATCAGATTCCTCTGGGAGCGCTACCTTGGAGACATGCGAACTAATTTGCTATCATTAGGCTAGATACGGACATATAAAATGAAATAAACACAGGTAAAAAGCAATGGGTTTATTGAGACTTACATATTTAGGTGAACAGCAGTGGGTCACTCCAAATGACAATAACGGTGACCAAGATACAACATGAAAGAATTACAAAGATCGTACGCCAAAAATTCTGTCTCAATGGTCCTGATTCTCAAATACGAATAATACAAAAAAGCACTTTTACCCCACTATCAAACATAGCTTTTTTTGTCCTGCGCTGTGAGAACTGGCTCACAATTGGCTCAGGTGGCCCAAGGGTACGAACCCTTCGTCCAATGATCTGTCTTAATTTTTTCTGATGATTCAAGCGTTCACACGGCTCTTATAGTTTAAACTTCCTTAGAAATATTGTGCGTAGCATCTTTTTTGTTGCTAATTATCTTAGCGAAATTCAAACCGACTAGCGTCGTTGTTTGACTGAAGCTAGAATGCAATTTCTCTTTTTGCTGATTAAGAATTTAGACTCTTGGAAGCGGTATTTGAACTCAATTAGGGGACGTTTAATTTCCGTCAGAATCATCTTTAGAAGGAAAGAATCTTTGTATTTTAAATATATCGCATTTTGCTCACGGTACATATTACCCGTCCCATTAATTAATGACGTCCCGTCATTATGACTTGCTTGCCTCTGGGCTTTTGAAATGTTCCCATTTATTAACTATTTCTTCTACATAATTATTTTATATTTATGTTATGGCTTATTCAGGAGTGCTAAAAATTTTTTCTATTACTTTTCTTATTTTATTCTACATCCCTATCTAAAATTCGTCTACCGGACTAAGATTATTCATGGTTCTAGGCTAGCTACTATACTAAAGATATTTTTTTCTACATCTAACACTGATTACTTTTACATTCCAACAAGGTTGGGGCTATTCTACCTTCACATAAGATTTTTTTGAATTTGCTTTTTACAAGGCTTTTTTTTTTATTTTGCTGTCTATATGGCACACTACTTTCTATCTATGCTACATTAAATGAATAGCTCGACAACACTACACATAACTATATCTGGACAACTAAAATTACATGCAAGATCGATTTAAAACACACAATCTTGGGTTTACCATATTCACTAGTATCATTAAAACACTTTCACTTGAGATGTTTGTTACGCAACGTTAATGATAGGATATTGGGATTTTTGAGTTATCAAATTTGTTAAGAAGTAACATATATAAATTCACATCTATTTTATCACCATTCGAGTCTTTAGTGTACTCAGTCCTTCTGTTGTAGATTATTGTCCTTCCTCTTTTCGTCTTGGCAAAATTTCTCAAAGCACTTACGTTATGGTTTCTTCATGGGACAGTTCTAGCACGATTGTGTTCACACGATGAGCTTTCTCTAATTGTCAACTGGGAAATGATGCTTCCAACTATAGGTGTTGGAATATGCTATCAGGGTTCATTCTCACCTGCTTTTTGATAGTTCATAGGGTGCCTTATCATTAAGGGGTCGAACACTGGGAGTGCGTTTATTTTCTTCTCAGCATATCATTTTTGGGATATTTTGAGGCACATAGAGAATGTATTCTCGCATAAAATTGTTCATTAGTGTCTCTTATAAAATTGTTAGCTCATGGCTTGCGTCTATTAACCTTTGCGGTAATTCCTAGGTTAATCATGGGGGAATTGAAGTTTGGGTTTGGAACAGGTCGACATCAAACTATAGTGACTCCTTCAACATATTGTCTTTATCTTGTGGGAGGGGTATATTGTCACTGACGGGTTGGTCACTGGGGTTGATTTTGGTTTCCAGGTCCATTGTTCAGAAATTATCTCGTAACATTTATGGGATAACAGAGATTTGAACTTTCCACACCGAGGAGATAGGATGGATTCCGAGAGATGGTCGAAAGGGATTCGACGCGTAAGTCTGTAACACATAAATAGTTTTTGGGGTCATCAAATATCATCACTATACAGTCAAATGGTTCTTGGGTCCATAATGATTATCAAAGGCGATATTTATGTATTTATATCTTGTACTGATCGATGGGGTTCTCAGAATTTATGTGATTATATAGTTCGATAGTGCACTGGATACTGAGATTCAAATATAATGTTACCTGATACGTAATATGGTTCATGTTCGAGGAAACAACGATCAAAGGTAACTGTTGTTTTCGTAGACGAAGCTTGGATGAAAATTGCCTGGAGTCTATGGTGAGTACTCTTCGTTGGTTGAGGTATGATGAAAATAGATGCTACTAGGCTGTATCTGCACTGGACTGCGCATTGTAATAATCGATTTCCATATGTCGATCCACTTCCTGTAATAAAAATAACGAGGCAGAATCGCACGTTCTTTAAGGTAAATACTCATAGTACAAATAAGTCACGTATTGATTGGGTACATGAATTTTACGTTATGAGACAGAGTTAAATAAATACACTAATATTAGTTCAGAAAACAAAATTTGTATCGTGTTGGTTATAATAAAACGACATAATTCCCATTGGGAAATTCAATACATAGAAGTTTCTTCTGAGTTGTTATAGCCTAACGAGGATACAAAAGATTAATTCTTTAACTTTATGCTTTCTAATATACACTACTACATACACTTTATTTTAACTTCTTTCAACACTTAGCTAATTTTACATTAGATTTAAAATATTCATTTAAACAGAGTTTATGCTACATGATTAATTTGAGGTCTCATTTTACAACATATTTCTTGCCTGCATTGTTCGCGCACGTCCGTGCTGTTTAAGAAACGCATGTTGCAGCGTCATAACCACACGGTTTTACGTAAACGGTACTACAATGAGGGAACAAGACATAGCAAGGACGAGTGGAGACCTCTATACCCACTCGTTTTCTAATGTCTTCCCTTTTTCTTGGCTTAGACGTTCTCATGGGGTTCCGGGTTTAACCTCTGCATTTCAGCTGTTTCCCCGTGTTCTTCTCTTGGTTTCCGCCTTCTTAGTCTCAGGATATTTCCGTAATTACAAGTCTATATGGTTCTTATGGTCAGGGAAGTTGCGAATACGAAACATACGGCCAATAGTATGTTCCACCAGAAATTGGTCGATTCCTTGAGTTCATTCGTGTTTCTTTCTAGTCTTGTTACTTGTTTAAAAACAAGGTCTCGAAGGGTTTGGGGTCCAATTTCATAAAGATCTTCCTTGCGTCATGGCTAGCTAGCAATGAATTTTCATTCTTGAATATTACTCCATGTTTTACAATATCTTGGGCCACTGCGTGAACAACGAGGATTATGATGATATTCTTAAGCCTAATCTTATTTTTTGTTTCTAGAATTAACTTATCATTAATTTTACCCGTTTTTT
The DNA here is from genome assembly GCA_027921565.1 of Artemia sinica. Lineage (NCBI taxonomy): Eukaryota > Metazoa > Arthropoda > Branchiopoda > Anostraca > Artemiidae > Artemia > Artemia sinica. The sequence goes on from CM051275.1 coordinate 22,284,349, forward strand.
GCAAAATTCGTTTGTTTACTGCTTTGTTATTATTATATTTTTTTTCAAAGGCACTTTAATTTTTACTTAGGTTATTTCTTATTATGTAATCATTTTGTGGCATTGGCCAAAGAAAACTTATTTGTAGGCGTAAAACAGAATAAATATTTTATGATTAGATAGGTTAGGAAAGTAAAGTTAGGACTTCCGAGCTTTATTCTGGTCGTGATAAACCTCTATGACTGGTTGAGATATAACTTCAAAGCGTAGCTAGTAATCGCTATACAATTTAATTTTACATTATATTTCTCGAGTAGGACACACATGAATAAGCAAGCGTGCAGCACATAATTACACTGGTATCCTATTTTATGTGTAGGCCTAAAATAATTATAATCTGCACAAAGACAAAATATTTCGTATAATTAGACGCTTCTGTACTGGTAATTTCTTGTTTTGGATAATATCCATCTTGGTTAGGACATGGGTTGATTTTTCATAGAAAATCCGAGGGCAAGCACGCCCACAACAAATTAAAAGCTGCATGGGCTTTGAGTTCCTCCCCAGGCTTCCCACAAAACGTGGTCCAACACCACTTGTCGTTTTCAGTCGACCACGAGCTTCCTACCTTTGGTTATTTTCCCTGATTGCCGACGTTTTGACATCACTTGTATTATATATATATTTTTTTCATTAATATTGACTTGGTTAACTTTACTTGCACACTGTTAAATTTACTATGGTGGATCATAAGTTGACTTTCATAAGGGATTTGAAATTTGGCTTTACATTAATTAGGGATATTTCCATCTGTCTGGTTTTTTTAACCGTTCTGCCTGACTGTGTCGTTATTTTCTCCTCTGTTTCTTGCGGTTTTTTCTTTTTCGTTTTTTCTAGCGAAATAAGGTAAAACTTTTTGTATTGTTTTTTTCAAAAATTCTTGCCCTTTTAATTTCGTTTGTTTCCCGTGTGCGGCTGATGAGGTTGGTCTTGATTTTCCTATTTCTTTAGCTACTATATGGTCTGATTCACCGTCAGACTCTTCAGAACTAGTTTCCGACGAATCCGGATTAGAACTTTTAGAGGTGGCACTTTTTGAGGTATCACCTGCCCTTCCTTCGTAAATTTCTACTCCTCTGGAAGTAGAAGGTTTATTCTCTAAGTCCTCGCCTTGAGTTCTCAACTCGGGGGATTTGAAAGATTCTTGAGAGCTTTGGGAGGAATCAATAGTTTTTGCGGGGTTCCTCCACTGTTTGAATGCCATGTCCTCAGGGGGATGGGGCATTTTTTGCATTAGGGTTTCCCTCCATGAAGTCCACTGTTTAGGCTTGACTTTGACACGGTTATATCATGATATTGTCCTTGCTGGTCATCCTTGGGAGTTTTATTCTCGGGCAATGTACTTTGACTCGTTTTTATGGGGAAATATATTAAATCCATAGCTTCTCGCAGATTTGTTTTAGTTGAATCTTTGGGGGGGTTCTCTACAGTAATACCGGTGGTTTCTACAGCTCTGTTTAATTCTTCCTGTAAAGACAGGGGCCTTTCTATTGGTGTTGCAGGGGAACCATATCGTCTGGAAATCTTTTGGGGGGACAAGGGGTCGAAATTATATCGGGAAAAAAATTGGGTTTTTGGAGATATTGTATAATCTAAATCTCCTGCGCTCGCCGATGAATAACTTTTTGGATCTTTTGGTGTTTTTATTTCAGGAAAAAATCCTGGTATTAGGGATTTTTTCTTAGGAATAACTAGATTTTTCATAGCTAAAAATTCTTCGAAATTTTCCTCATCACTTTCATTCTCGAAATAGTCTTGCTTGAAATTAAAGGGTTTTAGCTCTGCCAATCTTGATCTAGGGGGCTCATTTTCTGCATCTGACGAATCAGTAGAGGAGGGATGTGATACCCATCTCTCTGGAAATTTGGCTCTTTTTATTCGGCTAACATGAGCCTTATAGGTTCTTCCACTACCAGGGTTTTCCATTTTAAAAGTATAATCGTTATCGTATTTTTGACTATTCTGTACGGTCCAGAATATTTGTTGGAAAGTTTTTTTCGTTCCGTTTTTGCCTCGTTCCTTAGGTAGACGCAGTCTCCTACTTTGAAATTTATATTCCCCTTTACTTTGGGTTGGTTTCTTAGCTCTTGGTTTCTTTTACATTTTTCCAACTCTTGTCTAACTATTTTATAAGTTTTCCTCATCCTATTTATGAATTCTGGTTTGTAATCCTCCGAGTTATTATAATACTGCTGAGATTCAATAATCTCATCATACGGGATTCTAAAATCACGACCAAAAAGTAAATAAAATGGATTATCTTTAGTTTTGTTTCTGAATAAGCAGTGTTGATTACGTTAGTTAAATAAGGTAAGAATTGATCCCAGTCGTTTCTATTGTCTTTTGTATAAATACTTAATACGTTCGATAATATTTTATGTCTATTTTCTATTTTACCATTAGCTTGTGGATGGTACGGAGCTGTCACCATTTTCTCTATATTAAGAAAAACTCATTAAGTCTTTTGTTAGTTTTGAAACAAAATTGCTCCCGTTGTCACTCAAAATTTTATTAGGAATGCCAAATTTTAAAAATAATTTCGCCAACGCCTTACTTGTGGCGTAAGCACCTTGGTTTTTTCAATGCTTTTGCAAAAGTAAATCCTGAAAAATGGTCTATAACTGAAAGAATACAAGTATGGCCTCTGCTGGAAACAGGCAAGCCTCCACTCGTCCCGTATAAGTCAAATGAGATAATATCGAAGGGGTACTTTGCTACTGGGACCCTTCCCATTGGAGGATTAGGATAAGCTGGGGGATTTTTCTTAAGTTACATGCTTCGGATGTACTTACAAATTCTTTAAGTTTGGTCATTGCCGACGGCAGGTAAAAATATTGTTTTAATTTATGGAACGTTTTTATTACCCCTAAATGTCCACCTATATCTGAATGAAAATATTCAAATGCAGGCACTATTAAGTTTTTGTGGTAATACAGGTATTATTGAGGTTTGTTTCTATTTGTCTCAGCAGTCACGATTCTACATATTATTTCTTCGTCAAGATCATAGTAAAAATTATCTATCTCTTTTCTAAGAGTTTTGAATTTATCCGGTAACGCATCGTCATTCACAAAATAATTAATAAGCGCCGAACATATTTCGTCCTTTTTTTGCTTTCTTTTTATATTTTCTAAAGACAAGGGACAATAGTTAACCTTATTTTCCTTTACTGTGTCTTTGACTTTGTTTTTCTTACTTTTATGTTTGCTCTTAGCATTGACAGCGTTAACTTCATTTCCCTCAGCTTCCGACGGAATATTTTCTGGGTATCTACTCAAAAAGTCGCAAGCTGCGTTTTGTTTTCCCTTTAAATGTTCAAATTTGTAATCTAGGTCTTGGATTTTCATTTCCATCTAGCTAGAATTCCCATGGGTTTTTAAATGTGCGCAGGTACTGCAAGCTTTTATGGTCTGGTCGTAGTATAAATTTTCTACCAATTAAATAGTGTCTAAATTTGTCCAAGTGGTGGATTATAGATAATAATTCTAAATTTGTGGCGGAATAACTACTTTCGCCCTTTGATAAGGTTCTACTCGAATAGCATATAACTTTTTCTATTTTTTATTGATTAGAAGGTCCTTGTAAGGGATCAGGTTTCCTATGGGAATTATTTGCGAAAGAATAGCCCCAATGCCTTTTGAACTAGCATCGGTTGTAACCACAAATTCCCCGTTTTCGAAATCAGGAAGTGATAAAATTGGTTCAGAAGTGAGCGCCTTTTTGAGACGGTCTAGGGAAGTTTGAGCTTCCTGGGACCAGGTAACATTTTGGGAGTTCCCTGTAGTTAATTCCGAGAGGGGTTTTGCAATTTGGGCGTAATTGCGCACGAATTTTCTAAAGTAGCCAGTAAGACCTAATATTCCCCTTAATTCTTTTCATGGTTCTAGGGGGTTTTGAGGTTTTCAACACATTTTATTTTATCAGGGTCTGGGGACATCTCTCCTTGTGTGACCACTACTCCTAAAATTTTTATTTTAGGTTGAAATAAATTTACTTTCTCAGGCCGGCATTTTAAAATTGCCTTGTCTGAACTTCTCGAACACCTTAGCTAATGTCGCTAAGTGTTGTTCAGTGTTTTCCCCCACGCATATAACATCATCAACAAAATGAATTATATTCTTTAATCCTCTTAACAGGTGCAATAGGGGTCTACATAGCGCGCTTGAACTTGTTTTCAGTCCAAATGGTACCCTTAAGTATTCATATGAACCACATTCAGATGCTGAAAATGCAGTTTTTTATGGACGTCCTTTTCGGCTATTTTCACTTGGTGGTAGCCTTGGGTAAGGTCCAAAGAAGTAAAAATTTTGTTTTTGCTTGAAATAGAGTCAAGAATTTCATCTATTCTTGGTAAAGGAAATTTATCGCTAACTACTTGTTTGTTGAGGGCTCTGTAATCTACTACGAGTCTAAGATCTCCATTCTTTTTTGGTACTAAGATCACTGGTGCACTATACGGACTTATACTTGGGCGTATAATTTCATTTTTATCTAATTCATGGATTTTATTTTTTAACCATTCTTTGTGCTTATATGGCACACGATAAGGCTGTTTTGCTACGGGATTACCAGTCGTTAAAATTGAGTGTTCATAAAACGGTATTAGCCCGATGTCATCTTCAGATGCAGAGAATACATCCTTAAAATTCCATAATAATTCGCATAATTTGTCCTTAAGTTCCTTGTCCGTAATATGATCCATATTAAATTTGTTTAAAAATTGCGATTTAGTTAGAGGGTACCTGTTATTTGAGGTTTTAATGCCGTTAACTAGGTTTCTTTTAGAATTTTCCCATGTATTTAAATCATCCTCTGATAAAAACTTGAATTTGAACTAAACACGTCCCCTTTTTTTATTATAATTGTATCATTTTCGTGGTTATTAGTTACCCAAATAAAACCTTCTCCTTTTTCATAAGATATAATCTGTTCCTCGCATAGCAGATTTTCAGGAATTTCGTTTGATGGTGTCGCAAACCATATTTCGGATTTGCTAACCACTGGTTCAATCATCTGTGATATTTGAATTTTTTGCATCGTTTTGGGAGGGACTTTTGTTTTCCTTATCGCGAATCCGTAATATTTCTCTTTATTTTCATTGTTTATTAGATTCATACTGGCGCTATGCTGCGCCATTGCGGCATCTTGTGGCGTCACGTTGGTTTTTACTATGTTTTTCCATAATTCCGCTATTTTCTTAATTTTGTTTGAGCTGTAATGTCGCATATCTCCTATTTTTATTTTCGCAGATTCAATACCCTTATTATTTAAATTTACTTGATCTCTGCAATGTCTTTCAGGATAATTGAACAAATTTCTAATTATGCCTTTTCCTCCTTGCGACACCTGAGGTTCAAAAGATTGCGACGTTTATACCGTCAGAAATTTTGTTTACTGTTACGTTGTTTTCGTATCCTCTGTTACGATTTCTTAGGGTAGAAATTTTTTCCCCTACCTTAGCTGGGTAGACAAGCCTCTCGTTTGCTACGTCTAAGAGTACTCTATTAGACCTTAGAAAATTTGCACCTATAATTGCTTCATACGGAAAGTTATCGCATATTATAAAATTTGTCTGGAAGATCCTATTGTCCCTTTTACGTTTAGGCAAATTGAACCTTTTGCATCCAATTTATGACCTGTCACACTAGTTAAATTGGGATTATTAGTGTTCCTCTGTCGCCTAATATGCAGAGGCAACATATTAAATACGCAAGAGTTTTATGATACTAATCGTTGCACCCGAGTCAATCAAAGCCTTAAAATAAACATTTTCTACACCAAAAATCATTAAATATAGGTAACTTGTTATTAATATCACTACAAGACGGCACTACCATTGTTTTGGACCTATTAAATATTCCGGGCACCCTCTGGGTCCAATTTATATTTCTGAGGGGCCTGAAACGTTTCCCTGAGGATTTATTTCATGTGTCGGCGCCTGTAATAGATATTCAGACGTATGAGTTTCTGTAGGCATATCTAATTGATTTACGTCTGTCTGCCTTCGCCATGTATTATTATGGTAACGTGGATGTCCTGTTTCAGTGCCGTTTGTTGGCACTGACTGCCAATGCCGTCGGCTTGCAAAATTTTCGTTTCCCATCGACAAATTTTCGTGATTTCTATATAGCATTCTCGCATTATATTGGCTTTGGCGAGTATTTGGGTTTTCAAATCGGTAATTAATTTGTTTGTTGGGGGAGGGGTATATAAATTTTGTTGGTACGCGTTGTAAGGTACTGATTGGCATAATCCCCCCTGGCTATAGCCTAGTGCACGATCGGTGCTAAAATTTGTTCTTCCGAACAAATGGTTGCCGTAATTTTGCGTATTACCGACAGCAATTCTTGGTATGCGATTGGGGACATAACGGCACTCTCTCGCGATATGCCCAACACGATTACAATTATAGCACCTTATTATTGTAGGGTTATTTTCGTAATTAGATTGTTTGACAGGCTGAAAACGTGCTGTTTTTTGCCTAGCGGGTTCTTGCGTTTTATTTCTTTGTGGCACTGGGGAGTTATCCCTTGAAAAGAAGTTGGGAGACGCCTGATCGCCCTTGATAATTGGGTTCGCGTTTTGAATCGCCTAGGGCTACTTATTTTTGCCTTACTGTGATTAGCGACCATCGTATCGACTTCGATCAATCGCTCTACCTCCTGAACTGCGAGATCCAACGTCTGAATATTTTTGGATATTACCACTCTATATAGTTTTGTGGGTAGCCCCTTGCAAAAAGGTATTTTGTATGACTTTTTCATACAGTTGCCTCGAACCACTTCCGTATTTTGCCTCTACAGAAATGCGTATATTATCAAGGTATTCTCTTATATTTTGTGAAAGTCAAAGCTCACTGTTCCGTGTTTTAATTTGTTTATGGAACTGGTTTCTATAAACCTATCTTTAAATGCTTTTAACAAGTTATCAACCGTATTTATTGGCAAGTTGGCGTTATTGCCTATGGTATGTTCAATCTGTTTTAGAAAGGTTAAGGCCTGGCCTTTTAATCGTAGTAGGAGCATGTCCTTTAACGCTCCTAGGTCTGTTTTTGTTAGTTGTACAAACTGGGTCAATTGGATATTAAATTCGTCAATATCTGATTGACCATTGTATTCCGGGATAGATTTTGCTATTTCTATATTTTTCGCGACTAACTTCTGCACTATTAATAAATCATTGAGTTCTTCCGTCATCATTTTTTTTGAATCAATTCAAAAAAATTTATTTTTTCACTTAACCTATTTTAGGGGAGGCTATTATCTCCTATGAGATATCTAAAGGTGTTTCCCTGTCGTAGCTTAGCGGCAATAGGCCTAATCGCTTTACTTATATGTCTGTATCTCTCCAATAATTAAATTTAAATTACAAAGTTTTATAGCCTAATTAGTTCGCCAGTTTTTCTCCAATTTCCGATTCGCGCCATTTGTAGCGATGAAAGAATTATATTTGTGGCTATGAAAGGCAAGGACTGGGCTTGATTGCGGTGACAAATATTGACCGCGTCAAATCTAATATCGTACCTTGAAGCTGTGAACTTACACCTTATAAGTTCTCCGATAGCGCCGCTTATAGCGCTAAAGATTGTGCCAACAAGCCTCGCGCCACAGCAATGGGGAGTGAAGTAACTTTATGACCGCGCCACCCTCAATTATTGAGAGAAAATAACATGTGTAGCCATATAATGTGACCTCTTCTCTTCGAGCTATCTGAAGATCAGATTCCTCTGGGAGCGCTGCCTTGGAGACATGCGAACTAATTAGCTATCATTAGGCTAGATACGGACATATAAAATGAAATAAACACAGGTAAAAAGTAATGGGTTTATTGAGACTTACATATTTAGGTGAACAGCAGTGGGTCACTCCAAATGACAATAACGGTGACCAAGATACAACATGAAAGAATTGCAAAGATCGTACGCCAAAAATTCTGTCTCAATGGTCCTGATTCTCAAATACGAATAATACACAAAAAAGCACTTTTACCCCACTATCAAACATAGCTTTTTTTGTCCTGCGCTGTGAGAACTGGCTCACAATTGGCTCAGGTGGCCCAAGGGTACGAACCCTTCGTCCAGTGATCTGTCTTAATTTTTTCTGATGATTCAAACGTTCACACGGCTCTTATAGTTTAAACTTCCTTAGAAATATTGTGCGTAGCATCTTTTTTGTTGCTAATTATCTTAGCGAAATTCAAACCGACTAGCGTCGTTGTTTGACTGAAGCTAGAATGCAGTTTCTCTTTTTGCTGATTAAGAATTTAGACTCTTGGAAGCGGTATTTGAACTCAATTAGGGGACGTTTAATTTCTGTCAGAATCATCTTTAGAAGGAAAGAATCTTTGTATTTTAAACATATCGCATTTTGCTCACGGTACAATGTCAATCATATGATATTTCTTGTCAATCATATTATCTAATTTTGACTGTATCATAGACACGAAAAACGATAAAACCACTACTGAGGCAAATATGACGTGTGTCAAACAGTTCGTGGTAGCGAACTGTAAGTAAGGAGCGACCCGGCTCAATAGTAACCGAAACTCTAAAAAACAGGATTTTGATACCAATAGATACATCAAAAGAACCATATTTAATACTGATTTCAAATATATAAGTTTCATCAAGTTTAGTCCTACCCATCAAAAGTTACGTGTCTGAGAAAATTTGGCTGATTTTCGAAAAAAAAGGGGAAAGACCCCCTAAAAGCTATAGAATCATAATGAAAATCACACCATCAGATTCAGCGTATCAGAGAACCCT